>JAHWXV010209568.1:0-11447 GCA_024586415.1 Phrixothrix hirtus | reverse complement strand
GATTTTCCTTCCAAATCTCCCATAGCAACCATACGACGCCTCGCTCGATGACACCTTCTTTTTATTTATATTGGTTTGCAGCACTCTTGTTTATATTCACCTAACGTTTATCTAAATTTCCTTATAAAATATAATTGGCAGCAAAATTTATTTATTAGCCTAGTTACTGTATTTAAAATTTTAAAACTAAATTTTAACTTGAACTGAATATATTTAATTTTCTAACATTAACCTTACTAATCTAATTTTGACAGATTGACAACTTCAAGTAACTTTATCTGTCATCTAATTTTTGTTTTTGAATATACATGAGGTTGTTAAAAATTGTAGATCTAAATTTTTACCTAAAATAAAATTCCTTTGATATAAATTGCATTTTTTTAGCGATCGCTCTGGTATTTTATCATTTACTCAAATCGCGGTTAATTGACCAAATTGGACACAGCAATATGTTATAAATAAATTTTTGTTATACCTTGCATGTATAAATAGTTAGAAATAAATAATTACATACAAGTAGAGTTTCTTAAGAATTTCATTATTATGCCACTTCTGAGTAATAACAGTCTCTGAATCATTAAAACACATTATGTACCCACAGTGTCGCTTTGGTTTATGCTCCTGTCTTCACATCGTAGAATGTTTCCCGAGTGCTCTTTCGCATAAACTTTTTTATCTCTACAGGTCTTCTCAATTTTTCTTTTAAGTAGATCTTTTCTTCTTACGTGTTAATTTCTCTACCTGTATAATGAGCAGAAAGAAAATTTGGAATATCTCATCAAATAAGCGAAATTGAGTTGTTCGCAATTATTGATTGTAATTTCGTTATTAATAACCCGATAGCATTATAATTTGTTAAAACTATATAATCAATTATATATCCAAGTATAAGCTGCTTTGGATGAATGGTTTTTGTTAAATTAATGTTTGAAGTTCGACATTCTTAAAAATATCAATGAAAAACACATTTTTTAGAACATATTTTACATTTACCAGCGAATGCAAATTTGAAAAATTTTGAAATTCAGCATACTTATACAAAACTTAACTGTTATCAAAATAAACTTGGTTTGATCTAACTCGGTTTATTGATTAGTGAAATACAAGGTTTGAAAGTGAACTTCCAATACATATTATTTTAATAGTAGTTGCTATAACTTTCTAAAAGCCTAAGTTGGTGATTATTTATTCATATTATACTAAGAATTGTGTGGAATTAAAAACAGCAATGTTTTTCTATGGTAGTACCATCTTTATTCAGAAATGGCAGAAGTGCCCCTATTAAAATGATATGGAACTCGATTATTCAATAATAAAATGATGTTGTTTCTGTTATATCTACAGCGAACTATTAACTTATAGCAGTTACGATTACATCTACCATCAGCTTTGTGACATCATGTATCAGACGTTATTGTCGCTTTTAATAATTTTTTTCCTCTTGTAGTTGTCAACAAAATTATTAACTTTTTACATAGTAATTTAAAAAACCATCACCTTTTGAAATACAAATTAAGAAAAATCATAAACGATCCCATTATTATAAAATAGACGATTGTTCCCCATATCAGTACATTTCCATATACAGGGTGTCCCAAAAAAAGTGACACCACAAACTGTGGATCCCTCATGAATTGTAGAGCGCAATTCTCTTGAAATTTTTTTTTAAAAACGATTTTTAAATTTTGAAAATTTAAATGATATAATTTGCTCTAAATACAATCCTTTCTACTAACTAAAAGGAATTATGAATGGGATGATAGTAAGCATCACATACTACAGCAATTTGATATGCTTATAAAAACACAATGTTTTCTTAGGACATACTTGTAGTAATGTGACCTATACAAGTTTTTTGACCTTGTTTACTTTCTTTGAAACAACAAAACGATTTTAAGTCAACTGTTACACTTTAATATTTAATTACGTTCTCTTACGTATATGAAATATAGTATAGAGAAAGTCATGTTTTCAGTCCAAATTTTCGATGTCCAGTTTCTAGCAGAAATACACGTTTTCAGGTCCTCTGAATCCAAAAGACATGTTTTTAGAAATTGGTCTATGTGTGTGTGTGAATACGTGTGTGTCTGTACGTATGTGATCAAGATATCTCTAAAACTAAACGTCATAGAAAAGTGAAATTTTATATACAAGTTTATTGCCGCCTTAGCACTTTCATGTAAGAATTTCGTTAAAATCGAATGACCAGAAGTGCCACTTTATTCTTGAGATTTTTAGGTTTTTTGCAATTTTTTCGAAAACGGCTTTAAGGATTTTTTTTTAAACTCCCCATGTTTCTTGCGCCTGTAATGCTATATTACATGAACTAATTGGTTTCTCTGAGAAAAATCCTTGAAGTGAGTTATTGAGAAAAATCTCTAGAGTTAAGCATGGTTTTGTCTGGCAAGTAACTTGGATGGGTGACTGTTCCAATTATTGTCCTCAAAATAAAAATGAATTAATATTTTAATATGTGTGCATTAATTACATACTTAATTACTTTTTATTTAAATCTATATATTATTTTGCTTTAAATGAGATCAAAATTTAATTATAAAACTCTTAGTACATGTATAAAGGAAATTATGAATGGATGAATTATTTATGCTTTTAAATTAATGTTAAAGTGTACAATTTAGGTGTATAGGAAAGTCACTAACATCAATAAATTCAAATTAAATTTAAAATGTGTAAGAGAAAGTCGTGTGTTGTGTCACACCAGATTTTTTTAAATGTATTGATTGTTTTATTTCTTGCTAGCCATATTATTTCTTAAAAACACAACATTATAAATTGTTTTATCTAAAATGTCAGACATGAAAATAATACAAATAAGTTTGTTTTAAAATTTGTAATGTGGTGAATGGAGATATTCTAAAACAGAATAAGTGATTCTTTTTATGCTGACCAGTAACCATATTATTTCCTAAAAATTACAATTGTAAACAAAAAGAACAATTGGAAAAGACATTTTGTATTAATTTATTTTGCTTTATAAAAGTGATTTCTAAATTTTTTGCTTACCTGTTAGATTCGTGTATTGAGATTGAGTAATACTGTTCTAAAATAAGTCAGCTAAAATTCTTTTAACGTTATCTTCTGGAATAAATATTTTTAGAAACAAGCATATGTTCCTAACTCAAGATATACATTAAGGGCATTGATATTACTATGCGGCACGGTGCGCACGCCAGGATTGCACTTAATACTATAGTTGTTAATATTTCGAAAACTATGTTTTTGAAAAACATTTCATAAGCAAATTTTGTTCTACAGGTCATAAGGTATCCACAATTTGCATGGTGTCACTTATTTTTGGGACACCCTGTACTATATCAATTTGTGCTACACATTTTGAAATCTTGCATCATAAATGTTAAAAATAATAGGAAAAATTCTAATTCTAATGATCTTATACAATGTTTTAACATATGTAAATATAAAATCTTTTCAATGACTAATCAATCATATTGTGAAAGTTCCTATATATAAAAAGGAAAATGATCTCTCGTGCTGAACACTGGGAATTAAATGAAATTGAATCATTTATTGCAAATTTTCAATATTTATAGCACTAATAGTAAAGCTAAATTATTGATACTTACTGTTTATCCTCTTGGTAAATTAACCATGGAGGATTACATCTAAGAAGATTAGCTGTAAACTGTATAAAATTTGAACTGAATTCCAAAATTTTTTCATTTTTTTCAGTTAATGCTTTTTCAAGAAGAATACATATAACTTGCAAGATGCATGTATCTAAAATAAAATATTAATCATAATTATAACTTTTAAAAACATATTACCATTATTGTAATGTAAAACAGTTTCATTTCTAATTTGTAATTGATCCGTGCGAGGCATTTTGCAAAGCTGACGTGTAAATTTGTCATGTAAAGAAGCATTTTTTAGAAACTCAGTTAAGTCTATTAATGCTTGTACATCAGGATGACACAGTACAATTTCACAACTTATACTGTAGATTAAATTATGTTCAGTTCTACAAAATTAATATTAAAATTTGAGATGGAAACAATTATAATAACTTACATTTCGGAGATATTGAAGCATAAACATATTTTATTTAGTAACATAATAACGCTAGTTAAGAATCCATAAAAATCAGATGATTTTTTCTAAATACACAAATAGATGATTTTTAAATATTATTGCAAACATATAATGTTTATAACAAGTACCAAAATCATGCATAAATATTACATCAAAAATCTTTTTACATTAGATACATTGTTAATGAACATGAGGAGATTTTTATATTCTACCTAAGCATAAAGAAAAAGGTATAGGATTAAATTTAAATTTTATTTTTTAACATTGGATCCATTGTGTTGTAGTAAAATTGTATTCAAATAATTAAAGGCAAATATACACCTTGAAAGTAGGCAATACTTTCCACTTCATTTACAGATAAATAGATAGAACTATCAGTTTTATTTAATTTTGAATAATTACCAAGACAAATTTGACGATCTACTGATATTTTCAATTTTATGTAATTAATATAGTTTTATTACATTTAACCTTTAGATTGTAATTTAATTAATCTTTATGTGGTTTATAATTAATTGGAAAATTTAATTATATCTCATATGAAGATCAAATAGCTTATATGAGTTCTATAATTTATTACCCCTTGTCAATTTATAGGTTAGTGTTAACAAATTCATGAAGTGCCATATTTTAATATGAAAACTTTATAACTGTAAAGTTTTTCTTTTCCTTTTCTTCTTTGTCTTCTTCATTTTGTATTGATGCCTATTATTTTATTTTTTGGATGTCTGTAGTGATCTTCCTTTATTTAAATTAATAAACTAGTTACTTAAGCCAAGGTTGCTACATTGAATGTAAAATTGGAAGTGAGTATACCCATTAGTGCATTTTAGTAAATGTTATGAACTTTCTCTTTAAAAGTTTTAAATAAATATTAATTTATTATTCAACTATTAATTCTAAAATTGATGGTTTATTTAAATAAAGTAGTCTTGGATTTAATTGTAATCTTGATCTGGGTTGTGACCGGGATAATAAAATACTGTTTAATAAATTGGAGTTTTCTTTAAATTTTTTTAATAAAATCTCACAAAATTCCACTATAATGCAATTAATTATTTGTACTCTTTCTTCTACCCTATAATAAACCATCTTTACTCAAAAAAATGCTACGTACGATTAAACACTGCAAGATAATGTAACCTGAGACCATTACATGCTACATGCTTAATAATAACCAAGAAAGTGGCGTTACATTTCCAATAGTCAGGCAACTAACTATTCCATATAAACCTGTCTTGTTTTCATAAACACAACTAATTATTTCATCTTATTCGTTCTTACAGATTTCCTTATGCAGAGCTTGCTGCTTTCTATGTGATATAAATGAATTTAGGTTTTCAGTGAAAAACTTAAGCTCTGGAAAGATTTTTTAAGCAGATTCAATATATATGCATAATTTATCATAATCTTTTATTTAACGATTATTTAGGGAATAAAAAGGAATAACTGAACTGTATTATGCATGCCTAATGTAACGATCTTTTCCTGTGGTTCAAGATTACCCTAGACAATCTCTATCGAAGTAGTGATTGTGAACCTTTATCAAAGTTCCTTGATCTTTTCAGGTTTTCCCTGAATCTTATCATTTTTTACGCATATTCTTTTGTGATTATTAATATTAATCACAATAGTCATTTTTAAATACCCGGTACAAATGGAGGCAGATAACTCACAAGAGTGCACCCTGCTTATCAGAGAAACTGAAGGGTCCCTGCTGTTCATCCTTTTTGTTGACTGATGCGGGGATATAAGGGAGTCTTTAGAGCCTGGCTAACGAGACCTCTAAATAAATGTATACTGAAATGGGTACCCGAGGGTCAAACCTGAGAGACCCCAAAGTATTGACAAAGAAGGCTAGATGGTAACTCAGTCTAGTACAATAGCAATATGATGATTCCTTCAGGAGCAAGGTAAAAAGAAAGAATAATCACTTTGTAGAACATATATATTATAAATAACATATCTGATTAACTTTTATCTCTTATATATCAATAGGTCCTTAGAACATTTGATTTTTAAGTTTATAAGAAATGTTGAATATCATAGGCTGGCAAAATATAGATCAAAGATTGAAAATTGCAACAATGTCCTTCGTTTTTAAAATTCTTAAAGGGTTAATGCCTTACTACTGTAACCAGTCTATAATATTTAGCAAAGACATTCACCATTACTCCGCCAGAAAAAAAAATTAATTTCTACCTTCAGATAATGAATTCAAAAAAGGGTATGAATTTCCTTTTTATAAAGGTTCAAATGAATATAATTATTTCCCAAGAGAAATTAAAAATTGCACTAATATGAAGTCCTTTAAAAGCAAGGTCGTTTGTTATTATAAAAAAAATTAATTAAATAGAAATTAAAAAATTTTAATTAATAAAATTACAAATTTTAATTAAATAAAAGACACAATCAACATCCATTTGAGTTGAAATTGTACAACCGTTTTGTTTCTTATTATTATTATTTTGATAGTTATTTATTTTGTAAATTGGTTATAACTTTATTAACTAATCATTAATGAAACATTTTAAACATTCAACCAGATATTTCATATCTCACAAACTTTTATCTGAAGTACTTAACAATACTCTATCAGGGCGAAAAACATGTCATATTAGTAATAATTACAAACAATAAAAATTAATATTATAGATGTTGATTGTGTCTTTTGTTTAATTAAAATTTGTTATAACCTTCTGTCCATTGTGTGATATGGATCATCACTATACAATTAATATGAGGGCGGTCTGATTAGCGAGGTAACTAATATAGAGATGGCGCCATAATTTACACATGCACGTCATTTATTAAATCTATCATATGTTATAAGACAGCTGTCTAAGATTCAGCCAAATACGTTCCGTCCTTTATCTGTTGTTTAAAGTAAACGTGTTAAATTGTTTTGTTAATATGGTTAAAAGAGAATTTCATGCTGTGATTAAACACTTCTATATCGCCGGGAAAAAACCCAAAGAAATGAAAGAAGAGTTAAATAATGTTCACGGCAAATCTGCATCATCAATTAAGACAGTTTGTTTCTGGGTGAATGAATTTAAACATAGCTGTATGAGTATCGAAGATGAAACAAGATCAGGACGTCCGAAAGAGGCTACCACTGACGAATTGAACACCAAAGTTCATGATCTTGTTTTAAATGATCGTCAATTAAAGGTGCGTGTGATAGCAGACACTATAGGTATATCTAAAAAACATATTGGTTATCTTACATGAACACTTGGTATGAGAAAGCTGTCATCAAGATAGGTGCTATGTCTGCTAACTGTGGATCAGAAATGAATGCGCATAGCAACTTCTGAGTGCTGTTTGACCCTTTTTAAACATAATTCTGCTGAATGTTTGTATCAATTTATTACTGTTAACAAAATATGGGTACATTACTGTACCCCCTAAACCAAAATTCAATTCAAACAATGGGTAAAAGTCAGTTGCAGTGCACTGAAGAAAACAAAAGTGATTTCAGCAGCTAACAAAGTTATGGCCACCATATTTTGGGATGCTCGTGTCTTTATAGATTATCTGCAAAAGGGCAAAACAATCACAGGCGAATACTACGCATCGTTATTGGACCAGCTGATTGAAAAATTAAAGGAAAAAAACCAAATTTGACAAGAAAGAAAGTGCTGTTTCACCAGGACAATGCACTGGCTCATTCATCGAACATTCTCATTGCAGAATTTGTTAAATTACGAAATACTTCGTCATGCACCTTACAGTCCAAATTCAGCTCCATCTGACTTTTTCTTGTTTCCAAACTTGAAAAAACGGCTAGGTGGAAACAGATTTTCATCTAATGAGGATTGTAGAAACAAATGATTATTATGAGGTGTTTGATTCTTCCTATTATAGTGAAGACATTAAACGACTTGAACATTGTTGGAACAAGTGCATTGAGTTAGAAGGGGACTATGTCGAAAAATAAATGTAAAAAAAATTTGAATAAAGTACCTTTTTTTGTACTATTTACCTTAATTTTCAGACCACCCTCTATAATAAAATTACACTTATTAATATAATGTGTTATACTTTAATTATTTTGGCTTTCTCTTATCCTAGATGAAATATAGGTAAAAGAGAAAGCATTTTTTTGACCAAAATTTTCAATGTTGAAATTTTAATGGAAATACACGTTTTCGAGTCCCCTGAGTATGAAAATCATGTTTTTAAAAATTGATCTGTGTGTGTGTGTCTGTGAATACGATAACTCGAAGACCAACAGTCCTAGAAAAACAAAATTTTATGTTTGAGTTTCTATCCATCGTCACATGCAACTGCAACAATTCACTAAAATCGGAAAACCGGAAGAACCACTTTACTCTTGTCATTTTTTGTTTTCGAAATCAGCTTAACAATTTTTTTAAAATTTACTATATTTCTTAGAAATTTAATGCCCTTTCATATAATCTAGGCAGTTTTTCACAAAATTTTCCGTAAGTCGAGTAACCGGAAGTACTTTCGCCATTAAGTCTGAATAAAATAACTATGAAACTAAAAACCCTAGCTGCATGAAAATTTATATTTAAGGTCACAATCACCTTAGTATGTTAAATCAAGAATTTGGTTAAAATCGAATAACCGGAAGTACCACCTTATTTCCGTCACTTTTAGATATTTTTTGAATTTTTTGTTTTTCGAGATTTTCTTAAAATCGGCTGTAACGATCTTTTTAAAATTTATTGTATTTCTTATGCATTTAAGACCCTATCATATAATCTAGGCAGTTACTCAGAAAATTTTCTGTAAATTGAGTAACCGGAAGTATTTTCACTGTTAACTCTGAATACAATAACTATGAAACTAATAGCCCTAACTAAATGAAAATTTATATTTGGGGTCATAATCAGCCATTTCTGCAAAATCAAAAATTTAGTTAAAATCGAATAACCAGAAGTACCACTTTATTTCTGTCAATTTTATATATTTTCCGAATTCTTCATTTCCATGGTTTTCTTGAAATCGGCTCTAACGATTTTTTAAAACAGAATATTTCTTAGCTACTTAATTTAGTTTTATATTAAGCAAAGAGTTCCTCTAATAAATTTTTGAAAATCGAGTAACTGGAAGTACTTGGAGAATTAATTGTGAACAATGTATCTCAAAGGTAATTATTATATGAAAATCAAAAACTATATTTATGTTTTATATCTTCTGTACATGAGATAGCAAGAATTTAGTTAAAATCGAATGACCAGAGTGCCACTTTATTCTTGCAATTTTTAAGTTTTTTGCGATTTTCTCGAAATCGTTTTTAACAATTTTTTTGAAACTTGTTACGGTTCTTTATGTTCTTGCCATCCTTTTATGTGAACTTAAAAGTTTTCCTGAAAAAATGTATTGAAGCGAGTTATCAGAGAAAATCTCTGGAGTTAAACAGGGTTTTACGTGTGTAGTAACTTGGATGGGTGGCCGTTACAATTATCGTTCCCAAAATAAATGTAAATAATATTTTAATTATTTGTGAACATTTGCATATTTGTATGTCCATGTACGTACGACAAAGGCATGTGTTGTCTCATACCAGATTTTTATTTGTTGTTTGTATCTTTATCAACTATATTTCAAATAAACTTATTGTTACAAACGCCCTGAGTTAGTAGAGTAATTTCTACAAATCTTAAAAACTAAAATCTTAGCATTAAAAACTCTTACACTCCTCACCCTATCACTGAAAACAGTCCTTCTAAGTTAGTTTTTTACTATCCAATCTTATTTAGGTTCAAGTTAATGTTACCAAAGGGTAAAATTTAAAATAATTTTCAATCCAGTGACAGGGTAGTCACAAGAAATCATCAGGGGAAGGATAAATGAAAATTAGGTTCAATAAAAAATCATTTAGATAACTTCACTATAACATAAAATTAGATGATGAGACAAAATAGAAAAGACACAATGAATAAATCAGAATAGGATCAAAAGTATGTACAAAGTATTTAAGAAATAAGGTGTATTACATTAACAGCAGATACATCTTGGTATGCAGTGCAGTTTCTAAAGAGCGAAGCATTGAGGTCATTCAGATTTTGCCACTTATCTTTGATTTTATATATAGTAATTTAAATATTAAAATACATGTGTGCCATCTATTCGTAAATTGAAGAAATATATCAACCAAATTTATTTATGAAATTAACCTTAAATTTTATAAATTTGTATCAGAGATACCATTTTCAGATAAATGAAAACAGTAAGTTTAATTTTACTTTACATTTATTTAGTTAATTTGGTACTTCCACAGAAACATGTTACGTTGTTAACATCATATTCTAAAAACCAATTTCAGTTGCATTTGATTCATATAATAAAACCCATTCATACATGAAAACCAATAAAATGTAGTTTGTGATTATAATAGTACTAGAAAGATGATTTGAAAAATCATTTAAATATTCATACAGGAGAAAGGTCATTCAAATGCTCATAATAGCGCAGAAGAGGCAATTTAAAACATCATTTATTCATTCACTAGAGAAAACTAGCTGAAATGTTGTTATGTGTATAATTACAGTAGGATCAAAAAGTCTGATTTGAAATGTCCATGATTGAGAAAAACTGTTTAAGTATATAGTAGCACTAGAAGGTATACTTTGAAATGTTACTTACACATTCATTCTTCTATTGTGCAAGTAAAGGTGAAGCCATTGTTGAGGACAAAAAAGAAGGAATGTTAGATAATATTTTAATAATGGTAATTTTTCATTGTGCTTATCATTGATTTATAACATAGAATAATAGATATGGTCACATGACTGAGTTTTTACATTTTAGAATTACTGTACCTTTGCACTCAGAGGTGTCAACAATCTCTGCTAGCTATTAGCTGGCTGATTTTAACCTAGACCAAACTTGTACATGAAAATAGGATGATGCACCTTCCCACATATAGCAATCACTTTTTCATGAATGTCTCTTGATTTAATGCTGTCCTTCATTAAGAACTTTATAACATCTCTGTGTTAAAACTTCTGTTCACTACATTTTTTTGCAGTTAAGCATTTGCTGAAATTACAAAACTTTTTTGATGCATGCCAAATTTGGTGAAAACATTTATAAATGTCACAGCAAAATTACAGTAAAAAATTGTTACAGTAACACCAAGTTCAGAAAAACCCCGGAAAATATGCAAACTAATTTCAATAACAAACAGCATGAAGCAATCAAAAGCATCATTTTAGTTTTGTATAGTAAACGACAAAAACTGACGTTTGGGGATTTCATATTATAATTCTTGATAGTATCTATTTTCTGAAGAAAATCATTTTTTTCAAGATGCTACTAGCCATTTAAATAGTAATTCTCATGTAAGTATTTCTATTTTGTAGTTATATAATTTTTCTAGCAAGTTGTGGGATTTGAGG
>JAHWXV010209526.1:0-12112 GCA_024586415.1 Phrixothrix hirtus | reverse complement strand
ATATATATATATATATATATATATATATATATATATGCCCTTATTTATCGCACTTCCTGGATCGTAGTTTATGTCTGGTTGGTTGTTGACATCTATAGTAATCTTTACACTATCTCTTTTAAAATTTCAGCTTTACCTATATCTTTTTCAATGAATCGCACACAAGCATTGCCCCTTGATGCTTGTTTGGAAACTTCACATTCCAGTGCATGAGCTAATGCACTAATAAGGTCACCCGGACGTGCTAATCTAAGTGCCTGTTGTGCTTAAGAATTCCGAAGACCATCCAGAAATGTTTGCACTTCAGTTTGTTCAGTAAGGTTTTCTGCAGCCACTGAGTATGCTAATCGTGCTAGCTGCGCAATTTCAGTTTCGTATTCCTGGGGGTTTTATCCATGTTTTTTTTAACATCCTTTCATTCGGATATTTAGCCAATATCGGCTATATAAATGGACATGCTCAGACCTGGTGGGTTGGTGCATATCACCAGGTTAGATGTGCCGTATGGCATAGTCTACTGGTTTGTAGAGCCGTTGGTGTGCCTTTAGTGTATATTTCCTCCCCGTATGTTAGGCTCGAGAGGAGTATGGATTTTAATAGTTTATTTTTAAGTTCCAAGGATAGTTTGCTTTGTGGTTCTAAGACGGGGTATAATTTTCGAGTTGTGTGTCTGGTCACAGCAGCTCTTCTGATCGTATGAGCTTTGCGCGTTAATTTTTGGTCGAAAACTAGGCCGAGATATGTTGCTTTGTTTTTAACTATTAATTTCTAATTATTTACAGTCATTTCCTTGATTTTTCCAGGTTTGTTGGAGAACTACAATTTCATTTTCTCGTTGCTTAGTGTTATTTTCCACCGATTCACAAACAGACATACTTTGTTCAGCCATTGCTTCATGGTAGAATTGGTTACTATGTCATCTCTGCCTGCTACTACAATAGCTGTATCGTCGGCGAACTGCAGTAGCTCGGCGTTTTTGAATTGTTTTAATTTAGGGATGCCATGAATAAAAAGGTTATACAGCACCGGAGAGATTTCCGGTCGCTGTGCTAATCCCTCCGCAGCTTGTCGTTTGGAAAATAGCATTTGCACAGTTTTAGTTTGGAAGGATCTGTTCGTTAAGAAGTAAAGTATAATCTTTCTTGTGGAGAAAGGTATATTAAAGATGTACATTTTGTGTATTAAGGCGTGCCTCCATACCTTATCGTACCCTTTCTCCACGTCGATAAAGGCGGCTAGAAATTGGTTTTCGCGAATTTAGCCCTCGCAATCATAGCCTCTAGAATTTCAGTTTGTTGGATTCCAGATAGCTATGCACTGAAGCTGAAATGGTTCCTGAAGATCAGTTTCTTGTATTCAATCAAACCTTTGGTTTATTATCTTTTCCAATAGCTTAGAGAGCACATTAAGTAAACTAATTGGCCTTCTGTTTTTAGATATTGCGGGTTCTTTGTCCCTTTTCGGGATTGTGATTATTATAGCTGTTTTGTAGTGTAATGGAAAGTATCCCAAAGCCAAGGATTTGTTGATTATATTATTTATCTCATCTTTCGGCTTTTGTGTGAGCACTTTTATTGCTCTCACTGGTATTTTGTCTTTCTCGTGGACTTTTTGTGATTTCATCGTTTTTACTATTTCCAATATCTCTTGAGTTGTTATAGATATCGGTCGAGTTCATCATTATTTTGATAGATATATTTATCTTGTCCATAAGTCTTTTGCTAGCTGGTAGCTTATTAGAGCATTGCTTTTCAAAGCAATCTGCCAACGCTTCCGCCCGATCACAGTCCGGAAATGTTAAAATTACATTGTGTATTATAGGCGTGTTGGCAGTTGTTTCTCTTGTTAGGGCTTTCAGAAGCCTCCATAACTTAGGATTTTCGTTTTCTCCCGCGTTCTGGACGGTGTTGTCCCAACCCTGTCTTCTTTTTCACTTCAACATAATGTCTACTTCTTTCTGTAGTTTGAGGTATCCCGTCTTATCATTCGGGTGTCTCGAATGAGCACAGACTTTTTTAATTTTGTTTTTGTTTTTGATCAAGAATTTTTCTGTAGAGTCTAAGCCCAATCGATTCGAGATTGCGCCGTTAATCGGGTATTGGCATTTTGCTAGTGTATTTTTGATGGTGTTCGTTAGTCTATACACCGCTTTTTCTATGTCTGCCTCCATCTCCAATTGCTCCGTCAGTTTATACCCTGACATCGAATATGAGTACTTTTACTAGTTCTGTTGGACTAACCGAGGAGTTCTTAATGAAGCCAATTGACCACCTACTTGCATGATTACGGGAAAATGGTCGGAGGAAAATTCGTGTCTGATGTCCGCTTGGGCAAATTTACTGATGTTAACGTGCAAAAGAAATCGATGATATCACCACTTCCTCCCGGTAGTATATTGACTTCTTCTTTCGGAGCAACTACTCTTGGGTTTGGGTTGGAAATTATCCAGAACGCTAGGTTTCGGCCGCTAGTGTTAGTCCCTCTGCTGCTCCACAGTGCATGCTTTGCGTTAAAGTCACCGCCTATTATTGCGTGTTCTTGACCAAATAGTAGCTCCAAGTCTTCCTTGGAGATGGTGTTTTTTGCTCTGTTATAGATGGCTATAAGCTTTTCATCCAGAAGGGCTTGCACTGTGACTGTTTCACTTGCGACGCCTAATTGTGGTAACATGACGAACTGTATTTGGCCTTAGTAGGATAGCTACCCCTCCTGCGGTACTGCCTACACTGTCCTTTAGATAGACCTCGACTTCCGAGATGGTGAGTTTGTTATCTTGCTTAAGGTGTGTTTCAAAGAAAAAAGCTGCCGTAATGTCATTTTTTTTGAGAGCCGATTCCAATTCTAGCTCGCGGCCTTTTAAACCATTAGCGTTTCAGGTCATGAGTTTGAGAAATTTACTATCCATGAAGGAACTTTTCGAGAATTGACGGTAATTTTTCCGTTATTATCCTTTCCAGGATCTCTTCGATTCTCTTAGTAAGAAAATCAGACCCAGTCTCCATCTGTCTAGGAGGTTCTGGAGCTCTTGCACTGGCGGTAAAAGTTATACCCGGAAACGTTTCAGCTTCTGCAGCTTCTGCTCAAATTGAAGTCTTTCTGTTCTTTTATGTAGTCAGGATTCTCCGTTGCTGGTACAGCATTTTCCTGCAGTTTTCGTTGTTTTAGTATATGCATAAAACGGATGCTCACCCGCGCATTTGACAGATCTGTATGATGCAGTGCATCTGTAAGATACATGCCCATACATTTAGTAGCGGTAGCATTGGGTTGATCTTGTTGGACGACGTTTTGGTTCAATGGTGACTTTCACCCTCATAATGTCTTTAACCTGAATGACTTCTTTCCCTTTTTCAGTTTTAGTAGTGTTGACTAACACCAGTGGGAATTTTCGCCGTCTATTGCACAAGATCTTGACTGAATTGAAAGTTAGTCCTTTGTTTTTGAAAGTCCTTTACCAGATATTCGGTTGAGATGCACTCTGGCACTCCCCTAATGACTATTTTGAGCTCTTTATCACTGTGGAGTTAGTACGTGTGGAAAGGTTCATTGATTTCGTCAAGAAATCTACGAATATTCCTAAAGTCCTCCGGAGTGCTCGTAAACACTTTAATGCCGTCTGCATTGTTCAGAGATTTTTCACTAGATTTATTGTGTTTCTCTGCGAATAGCTTAATAGTTGAACAGCTATCCTTATTTCTTACGTCAATTGGCGGTGGTTCTTTGGGCTTGCTCGGTTTTACCACTTCCGTTAGTCTTGGGGCCTTTGGTGGAAGAATGAAGGGAGGAAAGTCCTCTGTTTCCATGTCTTGACGCGTACATTGATAATTGCTTGTTTCAATATCCGATTCTAAGTTATCATATATGTTTGGTGTTGATTCGGCTATTTTCCAGAATTGTCATCTTCACTCCTTTTCTTCTTTTTACAACTTTCCATTCTTCTTATTGGGATTGAGGCTGGTTGGGGTAAAGTTTATTCCTTCCGGCGCTTAATATTTTAAAAGTGGCCATTCATTTCACAATATTGTTATGGATCTCGCTTGACTGAGCATCCAACAGTGCTAGCTTGTCTTCGTTGGGTGAGACTACAGACTCTGTCGTAGTAGTAGAAGAGTCTATAGACATTACTGTTTAGTCTGACTCCAATTTGTATTGGCAGTTATTAGGATTGTAATATTTTCTAATTGAAAACTGATATAAATGATAATTGGAAAACACTAAAAGAATGAAATTTAACAACAATATACGTTGATCTAACCTCTAAAGATTGCTAAGTAACAGACTCTCACCAAAAATATAAAAGGTTGTATTTTCAGATAATGTATCGTAGTACCCGCAGACAAATGGTGTCGCACTCTTTAGGCTCATCAGCGATAGAAAAACGAGATCATTTTTCAAACACATGCCATGGGCAGCTTCCAATGAAAAGTACTGGAAGATCCATCTATTTTTTTTAATATGAGGATATCAATGGTGTAAATAAAAGAATTAATTTTCCTCCTATGAACCGCGCGTACTTTTAATTCGGCAAAAGTTAGAAAACTGTCATAAGAGCATAAATAAATAATAATTCTAAAGTTTCTCACCAAAAGCTTTGTACAAACTTTTATGTTTTTACCTATTTAGTTAGGTTATACAAAACTTTTGATGAGAAGTCTAAGAATTCTTCATTTACTTATACTCTCATTACCGTTTTCTGAGTTTTCACTTGCGCCGAATTTAAAACCTTCCTGTTGAAAACGAATAGATTGATCTGCCATTATGTTTCTGAAGCTACACATGAGCATGCATTTAAAGATAAGCTTGTATTTTGAATTAACGTGTCCACCAACCCCGCATTGATGAGCCCCAAAAGGGCGAAACAACTTTGTTCTAATTTAATTAAAACAAGCAAGATGATAAACATAGTCCTGGGAAACTGCATATACAGTGAGCTTTTCTGACTTAATTGTTACAAGGTAAAATGGCACACCGACAGCTTCTTCAAATTTTGTTGGAGGTTGAAGGACACCAGGAATCGTGTTTATTTGTTTATTGTTTTTTGTTTGAACACTGCTAAAAATGTATTTTAAATTATAAAAGAATATGTGCATTAACATTAAAGCACAGATGTGTATAAGTAAAATACTTGGGAGTATTTTTAGAAACTAATGTCTTTAATCTAAACTATAATTTCTTATATTAAAAGTTAAGGAGCATCTGGCAACTTTTGTGTTCAGCAGGACTATTATAAGCATCCCTACTGCTAGTATAGACCTTAAATGGTGAACATTTTCAACAATAACATGATATGTTTCTTAATAAATATGCTAACCTATTTAAAAAATAAAATTATTTAGAGTTACATCGATAGTACTAAACGTCAATACATTAATGGAGGAAATACACGTCTATATATAAATTCGTAACTTTATGTCCGTTAAAGGGATAATCTTAGATAAGATTAATATTAAATTTATATAATCGAATTTAGTGACGATTATCCACCATTTACATAAATTAACAGTTAAATATCTTTTTCCTTGTCGCAAAAATCCCCCATTACCACTTCTTTCTTTTATCAAACCTAACCTACTTTAAAATCATTTACTTTAGTGTTATCGCGGATCGTATAAATTTACCCTAATTTGTAGTGATAATAATAGAAAAACACAGGCCTTCAAATTAAATTTATCCTTACTGCTTTCCAGTCAAATTATCGTATCAATTAACTTGTGCGTAATTTGTGTTAAAATAATTTGAAACATTCTAAGTTGCAACTAGTTGTGTAGAACTTATTAGGTAATTATAAAAAATATAACAAGTTTTATGACTATTTGCTTAAGTAACATCTTATGTCCTAAATTGGTACATTCAAACATCATAACTGCATTACCATCTTAAGAGTCAAATTAGCGTTCTATCACTGCCGCCTGGTCGCTTCTATTCACATCACAATATCTGGCAGAGTTGAAGATATAATAATATAGCTTCCTGTTGCCAACAATAGTCGGACCATATTTTGGTGTATGACTCCGCGACATGGATTGTCTCAATGCAGAACATTCCTTATTAAGTGAACCGGCGTTTCTGGCATTGACAGTTTGGTCACAGTGACATAAACACTAACGGGGTTGTAGCTTATATGCAGTGTGTATGCAAATCCACACCATATGAAAAATATTTAATAAGGGGTTATGAAATGATAATTACCGGGAATATTCGTGCATGGCCTTGAAACAATATTACCCTAGACGTAGATAAAAAAACAATATACTGGGTAGGTTCAAAATATCTCAAGAATAAGCCACCTTTACTACAACAGAAACAAGGAAAATATTGTACCAAAAATTGTTTGAAATTAAAGGTTATGCTTAAATATGAAATTACAGTCACTTATTCGAACCTGTAGCTTTTTCTCTTTTTTTTAAATATTTCTCGTATCGAGCTGGGTAGGATTTTAATTTAATTTAATTCAATTCTTTAATGATATGCTACAAAAAACCAAGTTTTCCAGTAATATTAACGTTTTCTTAAATTTACCATACAACTTTGGAATTCGTTTTAAATTTGACGGAGCTTTTTCGGTGCAAACTAATAAGCAATTGAACTATAAGTGTTGCTTAAACCTAAATTCATTGCGTTTTCCAACTATTATTATGAAATTGAACACGCTGTGTATTTTGATTTCTAGGAAATAATCCAAATGCTCATCAGATTTATGTTGTTTTATTAACAAAAGGCTGCACAGCCCCATCTGCATACTAAATTATAATTGAATGCAACTACTGTTCTTAGATTCTGTTAGCAACAACCACAGTTTATCGTAATGTTTATATAGGACTTGTATTTAAATTATTGTCTCAATTGGTGACGAATCATCAGATTACTGTATTATTTACTCGTTCCTTTAATGAAAGTTCCCACAAAAGAAATTAGAAAGAAACCAATTGTCACGTAGGATCTTACAACAATTCAGTTGTTCGTGTTGCAATAGAGAACGAAACTTATTCTATCTTAAAACTAAAAGAGTTCCTTCAATGGTTACATCAGTATCAAGATACTGGGAAGTCCACCATTGCGGTCTCGAAGCACTATAATTATAATTTTATTTTGCTTATTTACTAATCTTGGTTCACCTATCACTAATCACTTGTCACTAAATTTTATTTTCACTAGCGAGTCCATTCCTGCTGGGGCATGTAGTGGGTGGTAGGTATGCAGGTCACAAGTTGGTGGTGTGACGTCTTCTAATCCATGATGAGGTTTGGCCTCTTGTATAAATTGTGTAATGATTTGTGTTGTATATTTGTAACTACTGAATGTAGGTTGTGAATATGTAATTGGATTGATATTTATAGAATTGCTGATTCATGTTTCGAAATAATATATCGGTATATTTGAGTTTAATTTGCATGTGTAAAAATGTCCTTGAAATGTTGTGCATTGTAATTGAAATGGTTTTATGAAATTATTGATTCATGTTTTGAAATGATATGCAGGTGTGTTTGAGTTTAATATGCATGTATAGAGATGCCCTTGAAATGTTGTGCTAAGTTTGTATTTGCTATTAATGTAAATGTTATAGTTTTTAGAATTGTTAATGTCAATTATTTAGGTAGAAGCTGTTAATATTTAAATGAATTAAGATGAATTCACATTCGGTCATGTTATTAATTTTTCTAAAAACGTTTATGCTCTAGAAAGGATTCGTTATATGTCTATTATTGCCCAGAACGACCAAAAAGGAGTCAAGCAGCGTAGTGCCGAAAGCCCCGGTCAACCTGAATATCGCGTCTCTTTGTGTAGAGTTGTTCATTTTGTAAACTGAGCCAATGTTTACTCGTTCTATCCAGGTACTGTGACAGTGTATGATATGATAGCTATCAGTATGTTGTTTAGGTATAATCTAGCGTTTATCAGAAGGATCTTGAAGTCTTTTTGCGCTATTCTTGCCATCTTCTGTATAATGTTGGTCCCTTTTTCACATATGTTAATTGTATGTTGAATAAAGTTTTGCTATTCATCGATCGTTACGTCTAGGTATCTAGTGCTTTTGGTTCTCGAGATCTTGTGTGTAACCAGTTTAATTACTGGGCCCCTCTACATGGTTCCCCTCACCAGGGTATATGTCGTTTTTCCAGATGATATTTTGAGTTTTACCTCTGAGCACCAGTTTCGAATCTTTACTGGTGTTGCATTGAGTTTCATTTCTAGGTCTCTTCTAGATTTGGCCTCTAGGAGTACTGCCAGATCGTCTGCATAGACTACAGTTTCAAAGATGGTGTCGTCTGCTTCTAGTGCTAGGAGCAGTTCGTCAAGTATAATATTCCAGAGTAGTGGCCCACAGATGGAGCCCTATGGACAGCCTTCGGTGAGTTTTTCGGTGATGTTTAGAAGAATGCTTGTGACCGTTGCGTATATGTCCTGGCAGTAGCTTCGTATCGATTTGATGATGTCGTTTGGTGTGTGTAATTTAGTAATATCTAAATTTCAAATTCGCAAGTCCGCAGATATTACGGATCCTCCGTCATTCCCTTTTCTTGCAATTTTGTTAATATAATTTTACGCCAGCGCGTGGTAATACATGGTAATATGATATTCCTGCCAACCTAATAAGTCCTAGGCTTGAGGAACCGGCTTGTTAGCAAATTCTTAACCTTTATTTGTCAAGATCAGTTCAATGTAAAATTCGAAAGCACCTTAGTTAATATTAATGTTCATCTTCCAAGAAAGTTACAATGTATAACAGTTTAATCAAGTGTAACTCGTGAACGTGTGATTACTTGCAAAGTAATCAATTGGAGAAATCTTCGACTAGCAGCGAATCTTTTAGGTGCCATCGTTAACTTTGACGCTACCGGTAGCAACCTGCCGGTTAAAAAGCATTAGCCTCGTTTTAGCAACTTAGCACAGATTACAGTAAAATAACCGCAACTCTTTTTGTTTTATACTTTTAGGGACCATGTGTTCGTACTCTGTATAGTTCCAAAACAACTCTGCTTCTTTGCAAAGATTTTCTTATGTCAAGGTATATTGGCGTGCTTCGCTTTTACTCAATATCTGAAAAAATGTAAACAATGTCGCATCTAAACCGTGTTTCGAATTTATATACGATCTTCTCATTCATATACATTTAATTTGAACATGTTTTACATCAAGAAGTGAGTGTATGACTTTGATATACTAGTTGTGCAATTGCCTACTAAATATCTGTGATGCTCGTTAGTGACATAATCTTCCGTGTTTAAGGTTAGTTTAAAAAGCAAACGTGTTCATGCAAATCCTAACGTATCATGTCAGGAAAAATTGAGCAATAGCCCTTAGGGAAATATTTTTTTGTTGGCGAGGGAGAAATGCAATTTTTAATGGAGCGTTTTCAATACGAACTTCCATACTTCGACTGTTATCTGCTGTTGTTTCTTCTGCTATTTTGATTAAATTTTTAGGTTAACTTATAAAGTGGTAACTCTCCAGCTGAATATTGGATGGTCAAAAATTCTGGGATTAGTTATTTTGCAGTTTTAATGTTTTACTTACTATATGAAACATAGTATAGTTTTCGGTAAACATTTTGGACGTTCAGTGTTTGCGGAAATACATGTATTTAGGTCCCCTTTTTAGAGATTAGTCTGTATGTGTGTATGTGTACATGCGTGTGGTCGAAAATTGTAGGAAAGTGTAACTTTATATTCGAGTTTATTACCTCCATGGTACGTCCCAATAAGAATTTTGTTAAAGTGGAATGATCGGAAGTGCCACCTTATTCATGCGATTTTTAGCTGTTTTGCGATTTTCTCGAAAACGACTTTAACGTTTGGTCTTAAACTTGCCATTCATAAAACTATAGCTTACTTTTAGATGAACTGAACAGTTTCTTCGAAAAAATTTGAGGAAGCTAGCTATCGAGGAACACATCTGGAATTAAGTAATGTTTCGCGTGGCAAGTTAATTGGATGAGTGACCGTTGGCATTATCGTTCCCAAAATAAATATAAATTAATATATTAATGATTTATGTGCATTATTTACATACGTAATTAGTTTTTGTTTAAATTTATAAATTATATTTGCTTTAAATTAACTTAAAATTCAATTATAAAAGTTCTAGTACACATATAAGTATAGGAAATTATAAATAGATGAATTATTTATGCTTTTAAATTAATTTTAGAGTTTACAGTCTAAATGTGTAGGAAAGTAACTAACATTAATAACTTCAAATTAAAATTAAAATGAGTAAGAGAAACTTGTGTGTGTTGTCACACATCAATTTTTTTTTATTCTACACTAACTTTTAAGCTTTAAGCTATATTCTTCTTGTTTCTATTTATGGACTTTATAGGAATTTCTTTGTTTTTTCCGTAATGTAGTGTTTGTATATGTTTATATAGTAAACCTGAATATATTAATAGAAGTTAAAGAAATTTATACACATAACCTTTGTAAAATTTTAGATTTATATAAAATTTACTTATTTACTGCATTGTTTAAATAAGAAGGTTACAAGACTCGCTAACGTGTTCTAAATTTTAAAAAATTAAAAATTTTATAAAATTCTTGTGGCATTTAAAATTTTCTTACGGATCTCCAAGAATAATTATAAATTAATGAAGAAATAATATAACGGAAAATTGCACGCATTCATATAAAGTATTAAATTATTCGTCTTCATCCAAATATATTTAGGTGAAGACGAATAATTTAACATTCTTAGCGAAGAAATAGTTTAAATATTAATATTATTAGTTTAAAGCATTGAAAGGGTTAAAATTATTGACATTACTTCTATATAAAATTTCCATTGCGTCAATTCGATATGAAGAAAATTAATTAAGCCCCACGTTACACAATATTGTAAAGAAATATATTGTAAATAAAAAAGTGTGAACTTTTTAAAAAACTTCACGTTGCAGTTTTGAGTTCCTAAAATATAATACATTACTTGTACATGAAACAATCCTCTTGCTCGATTTTATTTTAGCGTAAATATTAATGTAAGAAAGATAAAACCTCTTATCATAATAGATCAAGCAGAGCTATCCATCTTAGACAGAACACCATTACATACTAACCATCCGTGGTGGTATAAAACTTGCAAACTTCTTTATACAATGTAATGGCTTTCCCGTGGTTACTTTTGAACAAAAGGTCATACATCAATTTAATAGAGCAAAATGTTCTTTATTTGGGAATGGCGGTTTGCACAAGATTCCTTAAAAGGCTTTCATATTTGTTATTTAATAGACTAATCTTTGTAAAGTAAATGTCTAATTGTCTTTTATATCAATTGAATTCTTATACCCTTTTTGAACTGCCAATAACGTTTGCTTTATACATCTAAGTTACTTTACATAAATTATATATTTTACGTTCGTTGATTTCTAAATGAAATATGTACGTAAATACTTATTTATAATATTACCTAAATATAGGTCTGCATTGTAAAATGCAAAATAGAATCCAAGTTGAGACTAATTTTAATAATTAATTTTAGATGTTAGACTATTCACTATTGTATTCTAGAAGATTTAGATGAGCCCTTGTGGGTGCAACCTGTCTTATTTATATACAGGATGTTTCAGGAGGAACTAGGTACATACTTCGGGAGGTGATACTTTGGTTTATTTTAAGAAGAAAAGTTCAAATACACCTATTTTCTAAAACATCTCTCTAATGAGATAGGGTCTTCTAAGATATATTAATAACGTTCAATTTGAGCAAAAATGTACCTTTATTAATTCTGGAAACTGACTTTTGACATTATAAATAATCGTTAAATATAAAGAGAAGCTCAAAAATTCCACCACCAAATTAAAGGGACTTCCTTGCTCTGGTAACAATACTACGTGTTATGCTTTACAATTCTCCGCGATGCTGCTTTATTACAACACCACTGGTCATAATGCGCGTGATTAGTTCTTCACGAGTAGAGCAACAAAGCCAATTAAACTCCAAGATGGCCGCCACTAAATGGGGCCCCAGCGTTTTACTCCAAGATGGCCACCACTAAATGGGGCCCCAGCTTGGAGCGGGACGTAGCCCCGAGATGGGGTGGAGTCCTAAGTGTAGGAGTAGCGAAGCCCCCAGTTTAAGAATGGGGCCCCAAATAAATCCGCCATTTTGGTTTGTTGAAA
>JAHWXV010209501.1:0-13300 GCA_024586415.1 Phrixothrix hirtus | reverse complement strand
ATATATATATATATATATATATATATATATATATATATATATATATATATATATATCAATAGTTTGGTTAAAGCGTTCAAAAATAAGTTAAGCTGGATGGAACTACTTATTCATTTATTTGACGTTGTAAGCAGAAAGAAATGGATTTCTTAATTGTAATGAATACCTCTATCAATTTGGAACTTACTTCCTCCTCCTTCATGATAGCCAATGCGATATTATTTAATTGCTCACCAATTTTAGTATTTTATTTATCGTTTGTATTTAAAGGTTAACCCGTGCGCTTGTCTGAATCTAAACACATTTTGATCACAATATATTAAGCTAATTGTTGTTAAAGTCTCTTAGCTTGACTCTTCATTGCAATATTTAGTGTAACTTTAATCTGTAGAACGTAAATAAAAAGTATTTATTAAAACAAGAAGGTGAATCTGTAACTTAGTTCTTATAAAGTGCTCAGCTACAAGCACGACCAACTCCATGTAAACTCAAAACTTTGCAACTTTTCTTATGCAACTTCACGTGTCCGTTCGGCAATAATTGTCATTAATGACAGTTTTTACAATAATGTCGTCCGAATCTGTCATGTCGGATATGGAACAGCGAATTATCATCACGTCTTTGATAAAAGAAAATGTAAAATCTGCAGCAGTATTACAAAAACTGCATGTACAGTATAAAAAACATACGATTTCACCTATAATATACATCAATAGTGTAGACAGTTCACCGAAGACAATAAATATACTTCAAATATACCGTATAATCACGATAGACCTACATCAGCAATTCAAATGAATAGTGGTCGCGAGGTAACGCTTGTTTTTGTAACAGACGAATGAAAGTGCGAAGTACTTCCTCCAACGTGGGTATATGTAGGAGTTTCATACAATTATCCATGTATAATTTTAGATCGTTTATGCTAGAGATGGATCCCGAAAATGTTAGCTTTTTGATTAGGTCTAATTGTGCTTCTGTGGCAACCAATCAATTAAACCGTTTTCAATTTGAAGGTAACGGTTTATTTAAACCGATAGTGACTTACGATAAAAGCGGGACACGTTATTTTACCGTAAAAGATTCCTTCCCGCACAAAAGATTCAAGAGCAATTTATTAACGGTTAAAGTTATCGCTTCTATATTTTGGGAGTTATGAGGTTATTAGAAAGGTCAGGGATGTATTCTAAGAAGAATCATTTTGTATCAGAACAATACAAGGCCGCGTACGGCTAATTCTACGATTACAACGCAATGGCTAAGAAAATATTAGCACACCACCCTTGCAATGGGTGGGTTCCACTTATATGGACCGTTAAATTAAATCCCGTGGGGACAAAAATTCAAGAAATTTGTGCATGATCCGCCAGTGGCTGCGAACTAAGGATAAATGTTTCTATCTACGAGCGTGTAAGTTTTACCATCACGACGGAATGTATGTACTTCAGCTGTATTTCTAATTTGAACAAGTCGATTTTCTTAAAAATAAAATAAAATGTATATAACAAACATTTACCAAATTAGTTCCAAATTTCGATATTGGTTTAAGTTAAATGTTTTTCCTAGAATTGATATATTATTGTATATCCACGATTAATTCATTTTCACCGATTAGTGGGTTTCATCCAATTTTTAATGCTTTATATGCAGACCATTTGTAACTTTTTGCCTTCCTTCTTTGCAATTTCTGGAATTGCATCTTTATTATAGGGATACATTCTCATTGTTTCGATTCCAAACGATTTTTTTGTATCAAAGAGATGAGAATATTCCTTTAAATTCGTGTACCTCTATAAGCGGGCATGTATTTTAAACCTATCGTCCTAGGGATATTCGATTTTTTTAAATATAGCTTGAACCCATAACTAGTGTTACTGGATAGACAATAAAATCTAATGGCATATTTTGTGACTGTCTCTCTAATGGGTGAAGCGGCACATCAAAAATAGGAACTCATCGCCTTGTTTCTTTGAATATAGGATCCAAGTATAAAAAACTGAAGAGACCGTATCGTATCTCTGAGTTCCACACGCTCACCTTTAAATAAAGTTATTGAAGAAATCACTGTGCCAAATATGTTAGTATAGATAATGGTTAGTAACTTTTCTCCATGCCCTTTTTTAATAGCACCGACGCTCCTAATTTTAAAAACATTATTAGGAGTAATGATTAATTTTATTTGATTTTAACAAATATCAACACGATATTGACATGAAAGCATTTAGTTACCTTTGAATGTAAATTACCAAAAAGAGAAATTCGGCGTCCAAAAATAACACCTTGCAGATGACCGCTATTGCGCTCTAAACACTTAACAGGTCTCTTGCTAACGTCATCCATTACCCTGTGAACCTCTTCCTGAATACAATGCTTGTGTGGAGTATTGGATTTTTACAGCTTGGAAAATCAGGTACTCCCATAACAAATATTATATGTTGAAAAATCATGTGATTTGGCCGTCCATGTTATGTTCTCAAACCTGGAAAGGCACTGTTAAGAAATAAGTTCATCACAACCGCCATGGAAAACCTACCTTGTTGGAAAACGTTACTTCGTTAAGTGTAATATGGACTAGAACAAAAGCAAGAACGTTCTCTAATATGTGTAAGTAACGTGGCCTATTAATAGTTGCAGCCCTTTCCCTCTCATCTTATAAAAAATATGGCCCGATAATTTCACTGAAGACCTTGCGCAACATACGGTAACTTTGTTGCTGTAAAGTAACGTTCTATGGATTTACCTGAACTTTATAAAAAACACGTATCGGAAAAAAATGAGCCTCAAGGCTCGTCAGTAAAGTATTAACAAGAGCTTGCCTTTCATTAACTATCTACAGTAAATTTACCCTGTTTTCATAGTCACGTTCATATATTGTATGAGTGACTTGAATTTCTTACGGGTGAAATTAGAGATCATTATGTAGAATTCGCCGGATGCTGCTGTCAGACAGCCCGAGTGGCACAGAATGATGACGCGCACACCGGAGTTCTTTGCTCAAAGTGGCGATATTCTCAGGTTTTATGGTGTTTTTACACTACCGCCTTTCTTTTCTAGTATATAACTAGCAGCCTCACAGTTTCAAATCCCAGTCTTGATGACATGAACTGATGGAACTGCACCAATGCGATCAATTGCATAACGTCTTCAAAAGTTACGCTGAGCGATTACGCAATTGTTGCGGTTTCTATAAAACGCTTCCATAGCAAAGGTATGGTGTTCTCCACTTCACCACTCCATTACAACTAAATAATTTCAAGTAAGCTATAAGATGGTAGTACCCGTTTCAGTCCCTTTCAATAGTATCCTTGACAAATTTTATTCATTGCCAGACCCACTAGCACATTTTTGATCGAAAAACTTCTATTGGTGCTTAAGACACTACGGTCTTTTCGACAGTGTTTAGATTTGTTCAGTCTTATCCATAACTTCCATTTCTTGCATGATCAGCTTCAATTTTTTGAAATATCTCTTAACCATGGATGGGTCCAGTTTCTGTGTCATTTGTCGTCTTACTTGTGGTATTCTTTATCAAAAAATCGCTTAACCAATACTATATGGCTTTTTATTTATTACTATACCTGGATTACCAACTTGTCTGTGATTTAGTCATTAGTCGCTCCTTTATAAGGATTGAATTTTATCACAACTTCGGTATTTTGTACTAGTTTCCTACAAATAGTATCTTAACCTACTCCTTGGTATGACATAACTGTTGCCAGTCCCACTAAATCCAATTTCACATTTTGGCCCTGATATCTTTATTAATTTGTGTTATTAATCTTATAGCAGGAATCAAAGTTGTATTCAAATTAATTGCCGTATTAGTCTACATATAAAGTAAACGATATGTGTGTGTATGTGTGTGTGTGAGTGTGTGTGTGTGTGTGTGTGTGTGTGTGTATGTGTGTGTGTGTGTGTGCGTGTGTGCGTGTGCGTGTGCGTGTGTGTGTGTATGTGTTTTTGTATGTGTGTGTGTGTGTGTGTGTGTGTGTGTGTGTGTATGTGTGTGTGTGTATGTGTGTGTATGTGTGTGTGTGTTTGTGCTTGTGAGTATGTGTGTGTGCGCGCATGTGCGTGTGTGCGTTTGTGCGTCTGTGAGTCTGTGCACGTGTGCGTGTGTGCGCTTGTGCGTTTGTGGGTGTGTGCGTTTGTGGGTGTGTGCGTTTGTGCATGTGTACGTGTGCGCCTGTGCGCGTGTGTGCGTGAGTGCGCGCGCGGGAGCGCGAGTGCGCGTGTGCGCGAATGCGCGTGGCGTGAGCGCGCGTGTGCGTGAATGGGTAAATGCGTGCATGCATGCGTGCTGGTGAGCTTGCGTGCGTGCGTGGGAGCATGCATAAGTGTGTGCGTAAGTATGTGCGTTCGTACGTGCGTGCGTGCGTAGGTGCATTCGTGAGTGCGTGAGTGCGTGCGTGTGTGCGTGCGTGCGCTTGTGCACGTGTTTGTGTGTGCGTGGTTGCTTGCGTGCATGCATGCCTGCGTGCTTGCCTACGTGCGTGCGTGCGCGCATCAACGTGCGTGTGTGCGTGCGTATGTCGGTGCTAGTGTGCGTGCTTGCGTGCAGGGTTGCGTGCGTGGGTGGGTGCATGAGGGTGTGCGTGCGTGCGTATCAGCTGGTGTTCTTGCACGTGCGCGCCTTCGTGTGTACGTGCGCTCGTGCGCGCCCGCGCGCGTGCGTATGTGGTTGGGTGTGTGATTGCGGGTATGCGTGTGCGTTGGGGTGCATGCGGGTTTGTGCGAAGGGGTGTGCGTGTGCGTTTGTATGTGAGTGTACTTTTACGTGTGCGTGTGTGTGTACGTGTGCGTGTGCGTGTGCGTGTACGTGTGCGTGTGCGTGTGTGTGGATGTATATGTGTTTGTGCATTTGCTTATTCGCGTGCGTGCATGCGTGCGTACATGCTTGCGTACGTTCGTGCGTACGTACGTGCTTACGTGCGTGCATACGTGCGTGATTGCGTGCTTGCGTGCATGTGTGTGTATGTATGTGTGTACGCATGTGGTCAATATAGCTCGAAAACCAAATGTAGTAGGAAAGTGAAATTTTATATATCAGTTTAATACCGGCTTCTTAGCACCTCTTAGTGAGAATTTCATTAAAATAAAATGACCGGAAGTGCCACTTCATTCTTTAGATTTGTAGGTTTTTTGCATGTTTCTTGAAAACTGCTATAACGATTTTTTAAACTCGTCATATTTCTTGCACCCGTAGTGCTATATTATATGAACTAATTGGTTTCTCTGACAAAATTCGTTGAAGTGAGTTATTGAAGAAAACCTCTAGAGTTAAGCAAGGTTTTGTCTGTCCAGTAACTTGGACGGGTAACCGTTCCAATTATCGTCCTCAAAATAAAGATAGATTAATATTTTAATGATTTGTATACATTATTTATATAAATCTATAAATTATTTTTGTTTTAAATGAGCTTAAAATTTAATTATAGATCTCTTGGTACATATATAAAGAAATTGTAAATGGTTGAATGATTTATGCTTATTAAATATAATTTTAGAGTTTACAATTTAGTTGTATAGGAAAGTAACTAATATCAATAGATTTAAATTAAATTTGAAACGGGTAAGGGAAAATTGTGTGTTGTCTCACACCAGATTTTTGTAATATAAAAGGAAATACCATTTCAACTCTACTCAGCAGTGTGCCACTGGCTATTTATGTTTTACGCTTTCACTCGATTGTGTCCCATTATGTATTATGCATATGCGAGATTCAATAAAATTTTTTAAATGAAGTAACGGCAGGAATTTGGTTACCTTAACTTCTATCGCTACTAATGATTGTAAATAGTTTTATATTTTGCTTAAATTTAATAATTTCTATCTTTTAATAATATAATTTAGTATATCTTTGCGGTAGTTATTTATTCCATATCATTCTTGAATGAATACATTGTTTCTGGTGTATTAAAAATGTTTTATAAACAAAGTGTTAAACAGCCCTCTCAAGTTGTTCTAGAAGTTTGTTTTCGTAATGAACGTGTGCGAAGTTACATAATTTTTTCGGTGGAGAGTAAGAACGTAGCTTTCAATGAGATAGTTCATCATACATAAATACATTTCTTGGGGAAACCCCTTAACTCGAAACATAATTTTTGTGAATTCTAATGTTTAAGTAAACATTTAATGCAGGTTTTAGGTATAAAATATATAGAGGCGAACTAGTTAAATTATGAATTGTTAAACAAGTAAAGGAGATCACCACAGTTAGTTTACAGACGGTCGAAGATAATTCTTATCTTGGGAATTCTTAATTATAAGTAATTTAATTGATTATTTAACCTTTATGTGAATATTTAATGACAATTATTCGATACTACTTATATTTAAAATTCATTATTCTTATCTATGTAATCTACGCATTGCATAATGTGCTTCAATAACTATTTCTTTAAATTTTATCTGAATTTATTTATTATTAATCTTGGGCATTGACTTTTATTTCTATATTAGTAATGTACATAATTGCAGAACTTACCCTCTTTAATTTAAGTAATATAGATTATAGATGCTATAACATTGAATCTTACGCTACTGTAAAAAAATGCAAAGTAAAATATTAGTGATAACTGAGCTGCTGGATCAACATTCCCCGAGTTTTCTACTTTCTATATTAGAAACCACTTTATAGAGTATTTATGTCCTATTTTAATCTTAATTTTGAATTAACAGGTTTTGACTTTAGAAGCAAATTAGGTGTTACTTCCCTTCACTTATAAGTTATTTACTGCATAGTTAAAATACCACATTAAGAACTTAATCCTTCTAATTTAGCTGACTCCAGTAAATTAGCTATAATTTTTCTAGAACCATTTTATATAGCAGTAACACATTGTCTCGTGACAAAGTGTTCATTAAATATCAATTATTTTTATTAATTATGAAGTCACTAATGGCTGGTTACACTTCAACGATGCTATCCTATTTATGTGTACAAACATATAATAATACTGGTCTAGCACACTGCTTTAAAACAAATTTGCAGCAAAGAAACACGGATTCAAATTATTTTTCATCGTATCAGTTGTAACTGTCTTGTAGAAACTTTTTGCGATATGTTTTACATAGACACTCTACTTTTACATGTGCTATTCATTCGTTACACTTTTCTACATAGTCATATTAACCGCAGGTGTCCTTTTACGTTTAAGTATTGAATATTAACTGAAAACTCATTAAAACAAATTCACGATTTTAATCTCAATTCAAACAAAGCAGTGTGTATTAAGGTTTTGGTGAGATACGAGTTGTCGCTATTAAACAACGAGACAACCGGAAAATTTACAGCTTAACCAAAGAGCTACAGATTTAAATTGCAGACAAGTTGTATGTGAAATATCAATGTCATATTTGTTTAGGATGAAAACACAATTAATTGCGTAATGTATGGAATGGAGCATTGGCTAAATGATCTCGATATTTTCGCTGAGTTTCATTTCAAGAATAACGCAAATAATGGTGTCCTTAACCTGTTGAGTGTTTCATGGTTTATTAGCGTAAACGAGATACTTTACGTAACTTCAGTGAAAGTAACCTATGAGAATGAGGTTATAGGATTTCGGCGGGTAATTGCTGTCTTTGTTTCTTAAAATTATTGTACCACGGAAACTTTTTGTAAACAAGTTCAGTGTTTCTCATTATGTGAGCCACATAGCGCCGTCTTTATAGAGAACATGTTTTGAAGGTCCATGTAGAATGTTAGCAAAAGCAAACCGCACATCAACGTGCGGGGCGTTCTACTTGACAATTAGCGCCATGCCTTGCTCATTCTTGAAGAGAAGGGAACTAATGATGCCGCCAAACTAAAATTTACACAACATATTAACTTTGCGCAGGTGCTGTAGACACTGTAAATCTGTTATGGACTGACTACACCCAAAACGTGGCAACTATACTTGTTTATTAAGCCACTAAGCCACAAATTGGCCTAATCGCTAGATATGACTTTGTTTTAACTAACTCAACATTTCAAGGGTCCCATTAACAAAGTCTGGACGTACAAATAGTAATTTGACTTAAGTTTTTGAATTAAGTGGATATTTTACGGATCTTCTTGCAAAATGTGTCTAACTGTTACTTGCGAAATACCCATTCCTAGCGAACACCCAGACATCAGGAGCATCGAACTTTCTTGTACGTTTTCACGAATAATGGTCATGCACAACAAGTACTGCGGTATACAGATGGTTTTTGATCCACAACAGATAGTTTTGTTTCGAATTTTGAAAGATTCGTTGAATTTTAGCTTTGAGTGGCCGCTTATGAAATTTATACGTTTCACACCATGAACGAAACGTTTGGTGCACAGGAAGCAAACTTTGATGACAAATGAAAGTTATTTCAAGCCGTTGTGCTGCCATGTAGAGATTTATGATGAAATGCCAATCCTTACTAAGTGTTTCTGTTGAGGGATGACAGCGCAATTGTTAAAAGATCGCACTTCTTGAAAAACTGTTTATTACCATATATTCTTGAATATAGTCAATATGCGAATTTCTCGATGTTTGAGACAGTACTGCTAGCCATCATGTGTCAACCCCTTTAGTAACGCGTTGTCTTTAATTCAGTCTGGATTCTACCTTATCAAACAGGTAAAAGTTAAAAATCATCTGTAGTTAATTTCTGAGAGTAAGGTTGGTGGCCCAACATTGAAATTCTCTATCCGCTAGAGCATTATCACAATAAAGAATACACACGTTGTTTCTTCTTAACTCGGGCAACTTCTTGTTCAATAGTTTTTTTAACAAAAAACCTCAAGGTAATACTATTGGTTAATTGTCTGAGCATGTAGTACCCATAACCGTGAACACACCATTGATGTTGCAAAACCCATCATTTCCGACTTACTATAGTTTGTTTACTTTAGTTTTAGTGGCGTTGAAGCTTTTCAGTGCATCAAATGTTTCTTTGTTTTCCTATGATGCTCAAAAATTCACTTCATGTTATAAATAATATTTTCTAATAAATAAGATTCTGCTGGAAATTATTTCATGAAGTCAGTTTAAGCGCACTCTGGGCGTCTCACTGCTGTTAAATGGACTTTGGGGGTTATTTTTGCGTCGACTTTGCATATGTTCAACTGGCCGTGTAAAATTTTCCGGATACCTCTGTATTGATTTCCGTCATATCTACTATCATCCGAACGTTGCGTTCTTGTTCTTATCTCGATAGGTCGTTTGAAATTCAAATATCACATGCGGTATTATATTATTACCACGCACCTTCGGTATGTAGCGATTTATGATTAAACGGCAGCCAAGATTCCGGCAAAATGATTGCGAATCTATCTCCATAATCTCTGTTCACAGATTGACTACAAGCGATAGCGAAACCCGCCTTACCTCACCTGCTTCCGGAAACTTTAAGGTCACTTACTGTGTATGCGCTCTAGTAAGCAAGCCGCATACGAGTCGCTCTCTCTTGTTTCCAGGGCACACTTCGTAAAATATCATTTGAAATCAATAGTGAAATCGAAAAAGTCGCTTCAGCAACGCCCTTTAAACTAATAAATATGCAACATATATATATATATATATATATACGGGTTTAAACCGAATAATAGAAAGTCCTTTGTAAGAAGCAATTAAACTATTTTGTCATCATTTATGTCCCGTTCCTAATAGAGCCAATGCAAATATCCGGGATAACTTGAGAAAAATACACATATCTTACAATTAGAAGGAAGTGGACGCTTTAAACTTTGCGTTGTAAGAATTTTGTCCGGTTGGTTTCCCTGATTTCTTTGAATTGCAGTATGTTAACTGCAATCTTGAGTTTACTTATTTTCTGCATTTTGAGCACGCTTGCACATCAAATATTCCTGCATGTTCTACAAAGTACTTTTCCCAATATTTCTCAAACCCTTTTCAGATGTACGCATACTTCATAGCAATTTATACTATTGTAGGAAATGATTTATAAGTGCAATTAATTATGTTAAACAAATGCCTAACGCCGAAACCGCCAATTTAATTAAATATATTTTGAGCTTGCTTTATCCTACGAATGCGTTACTTTAGATGAAATCTTGTATAATCAATCAAGTTCAGAATTGTTTATGTTATATTTTAATGCTTCAATTCATATTTTTGGTAGTACAGGAAGTTACGTTAAAATTTGTCTAATTTTCCAAGAGTTCCAGAAGTATAAGATTTTCAATGAAATAATTTTAACTTCTTTCTTAGTTTAACTTACAAATTCTGTTACGATATTAATATGGAAATTTATTAAGGACATTAGCTTGTTAATATGTCAATACTAAATTTAATATAAATTGAATTTACAACTGTGTTTTTCAGTGATCTCTTGTAAATTTAGGCGAATGTTTTCAGAGTTCTCTGATATACAATAATATTAGGTTTGTTCGTATAAATTTATTGAATAAAACTCTGCCCAACTTCCTAGTTCGTAATTTTTTCTAGCCGATATTTTTCACTTTCACTCCTGAGAAGTTGCGATATGCCTCAGAGAGGCAACCCTTCTATATTTAGAAAATTTATAAACTTATCTCAAATATCCATTTCTATAATTCTTATAAGAATTCCCACTTATATGCTTTATAATAACGACGGGATGATATAAAGATTTATTAAACTAAAAACTGTGTGATTTCACAAGTTTAATTTATGAGTAGTCTAGTTCTATGGGTTAAGTCGCAAGACGTGACTTTTGATATTAATACAGTATTTATAAAGAAATCAAACCTATTATGACAATGTAATTATTTCAATCATTACAACCTGTCAGTTTATTGCGCTCTGAAAGTCCAGAGTAGTTTTTTAAAAACATACAATAATAGCCTATTTTACAATATACAATTACCAAAATATACATGGCATTTCATAATGTACGTATACATATTGTCCTTATTCCTATTTCCTAAAAACAGAATAGATAAAGTTTTTTCTTGTAACAATGATGAAGACATCAAATTTCTGAAAGAGTTGTAAGTAATAAAAAATAATTTTAAGACGTGAACACATCAACAGCATGTGTTTCCATGAATAAAAAATAAAAATTCTAGTCGCCTTTGTCTTCCTATTACCGTTCGCCTTCTCTTAGAAATCTCCTCATGTACCCACTTAAATGGCGCGAAGAAGCAACGATGTCAAGAATGATCGTGAGGAAATAGCACCGTCTACCGAAATCAAATCTTTGTGATTTCTTCCATAAAGTTGCACCTTACTGAGAAATTAGTAGCAACTGTGAAAAGGAAGCCAAACATGAAAGCATTTTTAGGTCAGTTTATAAAGTATGGATCCGGCTTCTATTTATATTTCAAATTTTTAAGTGCATTCTTGCCGGATATTTAAGGAGCTCTTCGATAAATATGGTTTAATTAATTTCTAGATTAAATTAATTAATATTTCAATTTACAACACTTAGTGCCATGCACGCAGGATTAAGCAGATCTAATGTGTTTTAAGGTTTTCAAGTTAATGTATATCGAATTCCATAAATAAGTTTAAAATGTATATTTTACACACATTCGTGATAAACCGTATAAAAATGCTTCTAATAGTGCAGCTTATTGATAAAACATTTATCATGAGTATTAAAATGAAGAAATCAACACTAGGTAGATTACGTTCTCCTTTCTTTCCATAACCCCAATTTTCCTTATCGTGATGCGCTTCCTATTAAAACGAGATCTAATAAGCTAAGATTCGAATATGATTGCGATGTAATTAATGTAGAGAAGAGGTAACTGCGAATTCTAGATAGATTTCGAATTAGTATCTTACAGCTTTCTGTAACCGTACTCTAAAGTATCTTTTGAAATTGATTTAAAAGTAAAAGGATGCTTTTACAAATTCAATCAAAATTAAACTTTTTTAACTAAATGCACAAAAATACCAAATATTCTAAAGGTTACGGTTTATTTAATGATTAAAGTTAAAGTAACTGTTTAAGCAAATGTTTGCATATCTCTACATCGCTCAATATATTTATATATTGCTAGTGGTAATTTTAATTTAAATCGTTTATTATAACCAACTTCCACTGTCCTCGACAAATTCAAAAAAGTGCAATATGGAAGTAGAACACAATCATATGAAATTTGTACAGGGTGTCTCTAAGACAAGACCATTATACTGTAGACTGTTTATGAACTGCACAACAAAATTTTCTTATAAATATTTTTCTAAAATGCACGGTTTAAGATATATTAATAATTACAGAATCTGACCCTGTGAACTTACCACGGTAGTGTTGATCTGACGTGCCGATGAAAAATACGAGGTTGACATCGTACAGTACAGGGTACGCTTTAGTTTATCTCAAACGTTTATGCTGTTGCGTTCATTATGCAGCGATGCAGTAACCATTTTGAGTTAATTAACGTAAATTTAAAATTTTAAAAGAATTTACAAGAATTAGTGGTTGCTAAATTTTTAAGTATATGTTTGTAGTTCGGGCATACTCTTCTATAATTTTGTATGGAAAAGTTGATTTTTAAAAGCATGTGTGTATCGACACGCGTGCGATAAGGGACGACTGTGAGGTGGTTCGAGGCGTTTTGAGCGGAGTCGCCAGGCCAAGGCGGTCTCCTGTTTTCGTTCTCAAGAAATTAATTGCGATTTATAATTTAATTATTTTGTTTACTTGTGCGAATAAACATTTTTTTTGTTGCATATGTGCGGGATAAAGTTACCGCCGAAGTGTTTTCGTGGTAGTGTCACACATGAAATGAAGATTATTTTGATAAGAAATCTAATTTATTCCTAGATAATCACAAGCTTTCTTTGTGCCCAACGCACAAAGATGAAGCATTTTTTGTTTAAGGCAGTAGCCTATTTTGATTAGTTGTTGATAAACACATTTTGGAAGACATAAAATTTTGAACAGTTTACAATTTAATCATGTTTTATCTGGACCGCACATGGTAAATTTTCTATTTACATACTCCGAAAATTCAGCTATAATTATTTGGTTGTTTGATCGATAATAAATAGGTAATTAATCTACGGTGAGGAGCTCTGTATTTCTGCCAGACTACATGCCGAAATCTTCATCAATTCAATGGGTTCGCCTTAGAAAAATTACGTTTACTGTGAATGAAGTTTTACAGTTACAAAACATTTGCTTATTCAAATATAAACGTACCTGTGCATAATTAAATCTGTTTTACGTAAATTACTTATCATTGTACCCGATTTCTTTTGTACAAAAGGAAAAGAAACACATCAAAATATTTTGTAAGTATATTGTGACTATTTTTTATGTACAACGTACAGTTTATATAGTTGAATATTTATTGTAGAATTAGTATATTGAAAATTTCAAATTGTTA
>JAHWXV010209494.1:0-10770 GCA_024586415.1 Phrixothrix hirtus | reverse complement strand
TATTATATATATATATATATATATATATATATATATATATATATATATATATATAAATGTCACAACCAAGAAATTATAATAACTATAAATCAGTTTACAGAACAAGTTTACCGGTTAAATTTTGGTAGGATCCCCCGTGTTAAAAATTTATTATCTACTAACTTAATCTATACTAAAATTATTTAAACAACAAGGTAGGTCACACATATGTACTTAAAGAATCAAAGCAACTGGCAAAATTACTACATATGGGTCACCCTGTATATGTGATGCGGTATCATCAAAATACGTAATTTATTTTCAAAATTTATAACTTTAAACTTAATCGCGCACACACAGCAAAAAAAAATAGTTCATTGTTTGAATGCAATTTTAAGTTTACATTAAATGAGTGAATTTATACAAGTCTTTTTCAACTAAAGCAGCGATCCCATACTAGTTTAGAACTTCCGGTTTTCGTGAAGTTAAACAAACATAAAAAACTTACTTCAAGAACGTCGAGATATCAGGTTACTTTAATACAATTTTTCGGAAACTTCTTTTAAATTTTTCTACCACCTGCCTTTTTCCCTTACAATGCCTACCAGCGTGGATTTACCCCCTAACGGGAATATCAATTAATGGCTTCACAATTAATTGACAGCTGAAATTAAAACACGCACAACCACAAAAGAAACGGCGGTTAAAATATTGACTAAAGAAGGTCTTTTTTACTTTAAATTTTACAGAACATAAACAGCATGTCTGTAAGTACTAAGGTCTTTGAATGAATCCCCCTTATCTTCAGGGATTAGGATGCTACCAACAACGACGGAAACGGAAAACTGTTCACTTAAGAAAAACTATCCAATCATAAAAATGCATTTCAAAACAGGCCAATAATGTGTGATAGCTTGATTGCGATACAAACATTTCTCGTCCGCAGAATTTACATAGCAACATGGTAGTGAGAATTACTGAATTGCGTCATCTACATAAATTTTATTTAAAAATCATTTAGCTAGCAATTTTAAATTCCTATCCTATATTTGGAATTATTCCCAACAAAACTGAAATAAATAATTAACGTAGGGTATTATTATTTTAAAGGCAACAACAAAGAGTTTATTTGTTATATTACAATTATCTAAAATGCTTTTGGAATTAACGGAATTAAAAATAAAGTTTCTTATTCTAAACTAATTACCAAGAATTGATTTATTTTAAATTAAAATTAGGAAATGATGATGTTCAAGGTTACAGGTTACAAAGCAAACGAGGTGCATCCAAAAAGGTTAAGAATTATAATTTACCTAAACGTATATTAATTAACTTTGATGTATTATACAAAGTGATGCAAACCTAAGAAGGCGTTTGACAAGCCGATTTCAAGAAAATGGCGAAAAACTAAAAATTTGGGAAATAAGTATATAAAAATGACAGAAATAAAGTGGTATTTCCGGTTCTCCAATTTCAACTAAATTTTTAATTTTACTTACAAGAGTAGTTAAGATCTCAAATAGAAAATTTCATTTGGATAGCACCTTTAGTTTCATATTTATTTTATCCAGAATTGACGGAAAAGGTGCTTCCGGTTACTCGATTTATGGAAAGTGTCTTGAGAAACTGCTTAGATTATATGAAAGGGCACTAACTCTCAGAAATATATTAAATTTGAAAAAATCGTTAGAACCAATTTCCATAAAATCGCGAAAAACTAAAAATAACAAGAGTAAAATTGTATTTCTGGTTATCCGATTTAAACCAAATTGTTGCGGTTACGCGTGCGGATAGCTATAAATTCAAATATAGAATTTTGTTTATCTACGGCTTTTAGTTTTCGAGATAGCTTGTTCACATATATACGACAGACCAATTTCGGATTCAGTGGACTCGAAAACATACTTTTCCACTAAAATTTCTACATCGAAAATTTTAGGCGAAAACAATTCTTTCTCCTTTACTTCATATGGGGTAAGGGAAAGTAAACAAAAACAAGTTACGTTTAAGAAGAAGCTATTTAAACATTTATTAAGATATCGCAAAGATCGTTTATAAATATGGTGTGTAATATTTAACATTGTGTTAAAACGTTTAAAACAATTTAGAATGTTTTTAAAAGTCCAAATTATTTAAAAATGTCTGGTATGAGACAACACACGACTTTCTCCTACGAATATAAATTTGGAAATAGTGTCCACAAATGTTTAAATTATTATTTACGTTTATTTCGGAAACGATGATTATAACGGTCACCCATCCGATTAACTTGCCACGCGAAACACTGCTTAACTCCGGAGATTTTCCTTAATAACTCACTAGAATGAATTTTCTCAGAGAAAGCGATTAGTTCGAGTATAACATCATTAAATGTGTAAGAAACGTGGTAAGTTCTAAAAAACGTTAGAGCTGTTTTCGAGAAAATCGCAAATATCCTAAAAATCGCAAGAATAAAGTGGCACTTCTGGTCATTTGATTTTAACAAAATTCTTACTATAACGTCTCAGGAAGATAGTAAACTCTAAGGTAAAGTTTCACTTTTCTACGATATTTAATTTTCGAGCTAAATTAACAATATACGTACACACGCGCGCGCGCAGGCACGCACGCACCCACACACCCACGCACCAAGCCCGCACGCACGCATGCACGCGCGCAAGCGCACGCGCCCACACACGCACACACGCACTCGCGCACCAACCCACGTACTAACTAAAAACATCTATTTCCGCTGAAAACCAGACATCGAAAATTTGACTGAAAAATCACTACTATATTTCATATATGTAAGAGAAGTAAAAATAAATAAGCCTGAATCTGTCAATCAATGTTAGGTCCTTCGAAAACGATCTGCTTCCACCTTTTTAAGCAACTTAAGCGCTGGCAACTGTGGTATTTTAATTACTATCGGAGTAACTTCGTCTATTTTTAAAATTAAGCGAAACTGGAAAGATTTGATACACTGGGAGCTTAAATACATCAAACAAATTAGAAACACTTATGATTATGTTGGATGGAAAGATTTGATACACTGGGAACTTAATTACATCAAACAAATTAGAAACACTTATGATTATGTTAGATGTTATGCAAGACATTGCTTATTTCATTTATGAAATTTGTTATTCTTGAATCAGTACCGAAGCAGCATTTTCAATTATTGATACGTATTAACAACTCTTAAGTTGACTTTAAGGTGTTTGTTTATCAACCATTTCAACCATCCTAAAACGTTTCCATAACGTATACGTCACTAAAATTTACGTATATATTACTTGTTTATCACCGTCGCAATTACGTTTCCCTAACTAGAGAGTTACGTGTTAATTCCGTTACAGTTTAGTCGCTGAAACTTGTAGTTACTTGCCCCTCTTCTAATAATATTATTTCTATCTTACTCAAGTAACTTAGTAAAGCATATTATATTGCTATCGTTTTCTATAGAAGTTTATCATGAGGTTACAAGGAATTTAGTAAACAGTAAATATGGATGAATACTTCTATAGTAAACGGGAAAGTATAATAGGCGTATAACATGTACACACAATACTCCTACAATAAAAACGAATGCCTGTTTATTGATAAATGTGATTATGATACCTCGTGAAATTTTAATATTTATAAAAATAAACATTACAAAAATTATATAAAAAAACCACTGAAGTATATGAAGTGAAAATATATAACATATTTTCACGTAAGTTGAAGATATAATGTATTTAAAGTAAAAATAAATAAAATATTAACAAAATAATTTAAATAAAATGACATTATTCAGTGATTAGTATTAAGAATTTCTATAAAATATGGCGGTGTTCACATAAATACTTTGATTTTAAAGTTTTTGGTTATTTTAGCGTTTAGTAACTTGTGTTTCAACTAGCAAGGTACTGAATTTGTAGTCGTGAACAATAGCAACCAAAACGTTACAAAAACTTGACAAATAACTTGTAAGAAGTAACTACTTCAAAGTACTGTTTAGGTATTAAAGATAGCTATTACTACTTACACTTTTACTATAAAGTTGGCATGTCTTAAGAGTAATTATAAATTGTTTTTATTACGTTGCAGGTACTTCTAATGTTACTGAAACGTGTAATACTAGTTACTAATTATAAATGGTAAATTTTAAGATATTTTCACCGGTAAAATAGTGAATCAGGTAATTTTCACGTTAAAATAGAAATATATGTAACAGTTCGGTAATATTTACTGCGGTAAAGTAAATATAACTCTAATGCGCGTTATAATTACTTAAAGTGCTACTTGAGTATAGTATGTAATTTCAATAAATTTGTTTTTTACTAATAAAATGTAATCATATTTCATTTATTAGTAAGAACGTTCCTCAATAAAGATGCAAGTAGTCGATATTTTATGTATTCAGTATGGAATTTATAATAGTAAAGTTTAGATATTTACGTTATTTTCAATGATTTTTTTGAGTCTCAAGATAAGCTTTTATGCCTCCATCTGAATGGGTGGTTTCGTGACACAGTAAGATTTGTTGCCGTGTTTATGGATTTCCATTGGTGGGTAGAGTTGGTTGTTTTCGTCTTTTAATCGTTGAAAATACGTTACTTCAGAGATGGTTTGAATTAGTTTGACAATACCTTCCGCGAAGGTATTGCAGGTTTTTCTGACCTCCATAATGGCGTGGCCTGCCGCAAGGAGCTTGGTAAGACCGAGGTTGTTTGTCTGTCGGGTGATCATGACTTTAGCGGCTTAGGCATAGGACACGTTGACTCTTGTGCCACTTGGAATCTTTGGCTTGGAGCGATTCGGACACCTCTTATAGTTCACTGTGTCCGAATTTTCGCAGTATGCGCACTTGACTGGATCCTCTCTCGACTACACAAATCCACCCGTGGCGTGCTCACCTCAACATTTCGCGCACGTTGTGTACGGCCAAACTTTTGGCAACAATGGCATTGGATAACTGTTTTTGAGCTTTGTGGCAGCTTAATCGTCACGCATAACGATAGAACGGTTTTTTTGCTGAAAATGAGGGTGTGAAAAGGCAGTTCTCATTTCTTTAAATATTTGGTGATCGTAGTGTGGCTTTGTTCAGTGGCTAGATATATTTTAATGCCAAGAGCCATGTTTTTGGATTTCTGAATGGTGACGTTGAGGCGGCACAGGTTTCCTGCCAACGTTATTTTTTGCGAAGTACAATAGTCGGTACTTCGCCACTCTTTGGTACGGTGGTTTTTTTGTTAGATAACATATCGAATCTGTTACTAATAATGACTTTTGGGCAGGCTTTGGGATAATCTGCTTCGGCGATTTACATTTTTTACCTTTTGGAAGGACAAAACCATCCAGTTTCGTTCTTGATGCAGCTTCTATGACCTCTTTCACTGATGACGAATAGTCGAGTGTGTCGGCTATCACCTTTCAAGCATCTTTCTCGGTCACCTGTGCATAATTCTTCTCAATGGGCCAGGACAAGCATCGCGCATGCGCGCAACTTCATTTGCGGCCCTGCAGCGACAGGAAATACAAACGGAACTTAAAGTAGACGTATCTCGTATAATAAAATATGCTTAAAATTAGCATTTCGCTTGAATCCGTGAATCTACTACTAGAACAGCAACATTATTTTTTTTTAAATAGTTAAGGTTGTTTTATAACCCAATCCTTTTCGCTGCAATCTTTTATTCACAAGAAGTCAAAATAAAATCGATGAAATTTCATTGAATCTTAACTGGTGATAATTGTAATATAAATTCTAAGATGCTACGTGAGTTCACTTAAAAAAGTTTTTTTTTCCTGTGACGTTAAAGTTTAAAATAATGCTTAATTTTTAAAATAACAGTAGTGTGGGCACGCGATTCTATAGTACCTGTGAACACAAACCTAATAAGCCTATATTGTAAAAAAAACTATTTTCAATTTTTGTGTACGATTTACAAAAAAAAATTTCCCCCTTCTACAAACCATGTCCATGATATACTGTTTGGTACTTACATCAATTCACGTTTTATTAAATTTCATCGATTTTATTTCGAATTACATTAAACAAATGATTTCATTAAAAGATATAGGGTAATAAAATGTACCCGAAAGCTTTAAAAGATTACTATTGTTGTTCAAAACAATCTAATGGTTCATGAGTATCTAAATATAAGCGCTTAACGTCTCCACTTAAGATATGAGGTATCAACAACAAAGTAACAATTTCATGAAACGAATTACGTATTACCAAACCAAAAATTATGGATTACTCTAAATAGTCAATAAATCATAGCATGTCAGAATACTATTAATGGTTATTTGTATACTCAGTGATATAGAAATTGCTACACCAAGAAGGAGTAGGAATTTCTTAATCAAAGTTGTTAGATTTGTTGAGCTGACATTAAGTAATAATTGATTAACTTTAGAGATCAAGTGTGTTTTTCGTACGATTTGTTGTTCTTTTTCATTGTTAATTAACATTATTTTCATTGTTGTTCTTTTTTTAACGTGTTTTGTATGTTTGATCATGCCTAGAATATAGCAACGAGGATATTAGCGTCAATTAAGCGAATTTGGCAGCGATCGAATTATTGGTTTACGCGAAGATGGTTTTTCATTTGGGGAAATTGCTAACCGTGTAAATCAAAATTAGTCTACTGTAATGCGAGTGTGTCGTGCATGGTTTAAAGATGGCCAGGAACATCGCAAAAGAGGAATCGGGGCTTCAAGTAGAACAAATAAGCGCAGGATCGTCGCTTAAGACAACTGGCATTTATAGAACGATTTTCCTCTACTCGGGCAGTTGGTGAGCAATGGTTTAGTGAATAAGGTCACCTTGTAACCCTTAGAATAGTTTATCTCCGAATCCGAAGTTTTGGGTTAACATTATATCGTCCGCAACTTGTGCTTCCTTTGACTTCAGAACATCGTCAGCAGCGGTTACAATGGTGCAATGAACGATCTCATTGGAATCTTGAATAGCGTCGGGTTTTCTTTAGTGACGAATATAGATTTTGTTTAGGAATGTACGACGGTCGTATGAGAGTCAGAGGAGACGGGGCGAACGACGTAATCCTCAATTTACAGTTGAGAGGCACGTACACCGTACTGTGGGTGTTATGGCTTGAGGTGTGATTACTTATGGCAGCAGATCTCCCTGTGTTCATTCGTGCCAATATGACATCACAACAGTATATTAAGATCAAGATCCATTATTCCAGTAAGATAATGCACGTCCACATGTAGCAAAGTTTTCCTTGAACTTCTTTGAACAGGCCCAGATTCATCTTTTACCCTGGTCTCTAAGATCTCCAGATCTTTCTCCCATTGAACATGTATGGAACATAATGGGTAGAAGGTTGCGAAATTTTCAGCGTCGTTCTTCGATTTTGAAGGCCTTGGGACATGAGGTGCAACTTGCATGGGAGGCAATACCCCAAGACGATAAACCACCCTACTCAATCCACGCCTCGGCCTGTAAATGAATGTGTAAATCAGAGATGCCGCACCACACGTTATTAACAATAATTATAAAATTTTGTTTAACTAATAAAAATTTTGCTCCCAAATTTTGATCATTTATTACTATAACATAGGTGAATATTTCTACCAAATTATAAGCCCTTCTTGGTGTTGCAATTTCTATGTCACTGAGTATATATCTAGAGAGTAAAATGGCAACCTAATTCTGAGATTGTCAGTTATGCCCGAGACGACCGAAAGGAATCGAGGGCATAACCAGTTGAGGGATAACGAATTTTACTTCTAAGATGTACACAAAGTTTTTCTCACGACCATTAATCTAATTATAAAGGCATACAATTGTTAAGGATGCATCGAGCTTCCGCCAGGTACGCACGTGTCTGTCGGTAGCTCATGCACATTTTTTCTTTGATACTGCAACTTAAGCCCCTTCGGCTTGCTGCGGTGGGTCGATTGCAGTATCAATAAATCCTGTTGAATAAACGCCAAAAGTCAAGATGACCAGCACTTCACTAGATGATGCTACTCGAATGGGTTGATGATATTAACCCCAAGCAAGCCAGCACGACCGTCTGACGAGGTGTCACGGCACCTTCCAGATCACATCTTAAAAATGGCGAAAACCCATCCTGATATGGCAGGAAACGAAGCGGAGGAAATACTCCAAAACTATACTACCAAGAACGCGGTGGCCAAGGCCGCCGTAAAACTACTTGACGAAGAAATGGAGTACTGCACAGACGCGTCTGAAAGCGCCTCCGAAGGCTTATTTACCCAAAACGGTAAGAAGAGGAAACCGAGACAATCAGTAGCGACAGGAAAAGAAGACCCAGCTCCAAAGATAAAAACTTCAAATAAATACAAAGTCCTCTCCGACAGCGAGCCCGAAGAGAAACAGCTAACCCAACAACGCATCCAAAGAGCACTACGAGGAAGGTAGAAAAAGTACCCCCCTTAGTGCTCAGAAATAAAAATGAATGGGCAAACATAGTAAAAGTGCTACAGGAGAATAACATAAAACCTAGGGCAGCAGCCAACATTGCCCTGTGTATAAGAATTCAAGCAGAAATGGCAAACGATTTCTGCAGCATAAGGAAAATTTTCGACAATAGGCAGCTACCCTATCACACTTCCCGAACAAAAACCATTAAGGGTGGTGATTAGGGGGTTGCCTGAAGCTATAACAGACGAAATGATCCTTGAAGGCCTAAAGTGCAAAGGCCTTACAGCATTGAGTGTCAAAATAATGCGTAGCAGGAGAACTAGGTGCCAAATCCTACTAAATTTTGTCGAAGTAACGAAATCTCCTAAAGGTAAAGATATTTTGACCTGAGGGAGGTACTACACCTCCAAGTAAAGGTCGAGGTGCCTCGCAACGACAGAAGGAGCATTATACAGTGTCATCGCTTCCACAAAACTCACAAAACTGCTGTAAAACTGGCCCAAAGTATGTGAAGTGTGCGGGCGACCATCACACAATGGATTGTATAAAAGTGCGCGAGACACCCGTGACGTCTTTCAGCTACGGTGGAGTCCACACCGCGAACTTCTCCAGAGAAAAGCTCCAGTAAAAGAAACTACCACCACCAGGACAAATTCTGCAACAAATACACGGACCATCAGTCGCTCCAACACAAACAGTACCACCAACAGCGCCGTTAGAGGCTGCAAAAGACACCGTAACCTTTGGCGATAGAATAACAAAAATAATGGCTCGGTTTCCGGACATCCTGGCGGTGTTTGAGGCGGAGTCATAAAAAGCCATGCCAAACTGACGGGCAATGCTAAATGTGTGAAGCAAACAATTAAATGGAGATAAAGGAGCAAACCTCTTGGGACTCCAGTACCATCACACTATGGATTGTATAAAAGTGCGCGAGACACCCACGACGTCTTTCAACTACGGTGGAGGCTACACCGCGAACATCCCCAGAGAAAAACTCCAGTGAAAGAAACTACCACCACCAGGACAAATTCTGCAACAAATACACGGACGATCAGCCGCTACAACACAAACAGTACCACCAACAGCGCCGTTCGGGGCTGCAAAAGACGCCGTAAGCTTTGGCGACGGCATAATAAAAATAATGACTCGGCTTCCGGACATCCTGACTGTGTTCGAGGCGGGGCCATAAAAAGCCTAAATGTGTAAAGCAAACAATTAAATGGAGATAAAGGCGCAAACCTCTTGGGACTATAGTACCAACAATAAAAAGTGAAAGTCAAGTGTTAAATTTGGCAGCCTGTAATCATAGGGAATAAAGTGATTTTATAAGTGGCTCATCATGTAGGAATCGAAAATCAAATATGTATCTAAAAATTATTTTACAACTGGCTGTGAGAAAAAAATATCACTTTAAATATTTGAATGAAAAAACTATAAAAAATTTGGTGTGAGACAACACACGACTTTTTCTTACACATTTTAAAATTAATTTTAATTTATTGACGTTAGTGACTTTTCTATACACCTAAATTGTAAACTCCAAATTAATTTAAAAGCATAAATAATTCATCCATTCATAATTTCTTTTATACAGGGTGCGGCAGCATAACTTCCTTTTTTAAAATGCGCGCTATTAAGTCGACTAATGTCATAGCAGAGCGCTAGTGGTCTCGTTTGAGAGGCGGGACTACAAAGTTGTGTCCCAACGCAGTTCAGTCGCCATCATGCATTGGAACAGTGAAGAGCGTGCTTTTGCTGTTGAAGCCTACTTTTCGAGTGGATGTTCTGTGATCGCAACCCAGCGCGTCTTTCGGAATCGCTTTAATTTAGCCCCGGTGGCTCCTGTCCCAGACCTGAAATCAATTGTTACGTGGGTCACTACGTTCAGGCAAACTTCAAGTGTGACAGGACGAAGAAGTGGAGTCCCTCAGCCCGTTAGATCACCTGAGAGCATTGACGCAGTGAGAGCTTCACGGCGTTCTGCGCGCAAACATGCGTCTGCCCTTGGACGTTCCGATCGTTCTGAGAGGAGAATTCTTCATGATGATCTTCATTTCCATCCTTACAAGATGGCGATTGTGCAGGAATTTTCTGAACGTGACTTCCAGTCTCGGAGGAACGCGTGTGAGGTTCTTATAGAAGTCGTTCCTGAGGACGCTATTGTTTTTTTTACTGATGAAGCCCATTTTCATTTATATGGATCCGTCAACAAGCAAGAAGGCCAACATCCAGGAAGAAATTGCCAACATAACGCCTGCTATGCTGGTAAGAGTCATGACAAACGCCAGAAATCGGTTTACTAAGTGTATGGAGAATGGGGGACGCCACCTACCTGATTTGATCTTCAAAACTATGTAAAACAAAACTTTAGGTATGCACCTACATTATAAAAAACAAATAAA
>JAHWXV010209466.1:0-13587 GCA_024586415.1 Phrixothrix hirtus | reverse complement strand
TTTACATACATTTATGCCTATAATTACTTTATTCTGATTATATGATGTTTCACGCACTTCGCGCTTTATTAAAGTCTTTTAAATTGTCTTTCTACTTAACCTAAATAATATAATTAACACTGAAACTCGCGTAAAACTGTATAGGTTTTTCTAATCGCGATTTCTGTGTTATACGCGTACTTTTACAGCGTGTGCGTGTGTACGTGTGTACGTGTGTACGTGTGTACGTGAGTACGTGTGTACGTGTGTACGTGTGTACGTGTATACGTGTGTACGTGTGTACGTATGTACGTGTCTACGTGTACGTATGTACATGTGTACGTTTGTACGTGTGTACGTGTGTAAGTGTGTACGTGTGTATGTGTGTATGTGTGTACGTGTGTACGTGTGTACGTGTATACGTGTGTACGTGTATACATGTTTTGGTGTATGTGTGGGTGTGCGTGTCTGCGTGTCCGCGTGTGCGCGTGTGTGTATATGTGCGTGTGTGCGTGTGTACATGTATACGTGTGAACGGATGTACGTGTGTACGCGTGTATGTGCGTACGTGCGTACGTGAGAACGTGCGTTCGGGTGTACGTGTGTACATCTGTACGTGTGTACGTGTGTACTTGTGTACATGTGTGCGTGTGTACGTGTGAACGTGTGTATCTATGTACGTGTGTACGTGTGTACGTGTGTACGTTTGGACGTGTGTACGTGTGTACGTATGTACGTGTGTACGTGTGTACGTGTGTATGTGTCTACATGTACGTGTATACGTTTGTAGGTATGTAAGTGTGTATGTGTGTACTTGTGTACGCGTGTACGTGTTTAGGTGTGTACGTGTGTACGTGTGTACGTGTGTACGTGTGTACGTGTGTAAGTGTGTAGGTGTGTACGTGTGTACGTGTGTACGTGTGTACGTGTGTACGTGTGTACGTGTGTACGTGTGTATGTGTGTACGTGTGTACGTGTGTACGTATGTACGTGTGTACATGTGTTCGTGTGTAGATGTGTTCGTGTGTGCGTGTGTACGTGTATACGTGTATACGTGTGTACGTGTGTCCGTGTCTACATGTACGTGTATACGTTTGTAGGTGTGTAAGTGTGTATGTGTGTATGTGTGTACTTGTGTACGCGTGTACGTGCGTACGTGTGTACGTGTGTACGTGTGTACGTGTTTACGTGTGTAGGCGTGTACGTGTGTACGTGTGTACGTGTGTACGTGTGTACGTGTGTACGTGTGTACGTGTGTACATGTTTACATGTACGTGTTATTTAAGTTGTTTACAAGAGTGGTATTATCAACATATATTTTAATACCTAGCGTAGTGATATTGCCAGAAACATTATTAACGTCGATTAGATAAAGGTTTGAATCCAGTATGGATTCTCACAGCAACCCATGCATATCCTTCTTTGGTGAAGATGTTTGGTTTCACCATTCTATCATTGCGTGTGCATGTTTTATTTAAAATGTGAGTACCTTTAAAGCTGGTTCCTTTATACCATGGTATTCAAGTTTTCCTGTTATTATGAGTATTTATGAGAATACTAGAAATTTTAACAAAACTTGAAATGAAAATAATTCAAAACGCCCTATATATAGAATCTGCAAAGTTATTTATCTTTAATTGAAGTTAAGGCATGATGCATTTACGCATTTATTTCCATTTCCATTTGAAATAATTATTCTATAGTTTGTCAGCTTATGCTGTTTTCTTTGACTACCGTGTATATATTTAAATATTGTAGTTGTAATGTAAGGTATACATATTTTAGTCCGTCTTAAATTCGCAATTGTAAAACCATTTCAAACACCTACGTTTAGTAATTATGGGAATTCAATAGTCCGTAAATTTTAATTTCACTAAATATATTTTCTTTATTTGAGTTTAATACGAACTTAAGTAACTAAAAGCTCATATGTAGATAATTGCTTCATTGTAAAATAAATAGGTAATGACGTATATTTCATCTCATTCTGGTTAGGGACTAAAATCAAAATTCATCATTATTTGGATAAAAATATATTTGCTTTAATGGAAGTTTATGCTAATCAGTGTCAAAATGAAGTCGGTCTATTAGAATTCCTACAGAGCAAACTTCCAGAGTACCACATTTTATTTTTTTTCAACGAAGAATCTTGACACTGAAAAGAAATCGGTGGCGCGATTAAGTAATCAACTAGTTAGTATGGATTTAACCCACTGAACAAGGTAACGTAGGGTCCATTTATCGTTAATTTTATTAGAAAATATTGAAATCAAAAGTTATGTTTTGGTATAAAAATGCCAACTTATTAAATTCATTTAATAACACCTCGAGTGCGTGGAGTGTTTTATTTTAGGCCATCTTCTTAAAAAGTGCACCTGCAACGGAATTGTTTGGCGTACATCATCCTAATTGTTGACAATTCACAATGTCACAATTTATGGATGAAAATTGGAAGGTTTTAAGGCAATAATATAACTTTAGGTTCTATCCTGGAAGAAATTCAATTTTGGCTGTAGTACTTCCGCTTTACGACTTTAACAGCAAGTGTTACTTTTCCTTTGCTCCTTTCAACCTTGATAGCAGAAGAATTTATCGTAAAGACATTTTGAATGCCCCTTTGTTTTACATCATACAATAGTTATTTTCATCTATTCATCGCCGTACAGTAATAATTTGAGAAGACGCATTTCATAATTTGTAAGAGTTAATGTAGACTGTAAATTTAGTAAAAGGGTTTCAGTTTGATCTGAAGTACAAAATAAATTGAATCGTATATATTTAAATAACTGTTAATGTAATTATTTGATTTAATATCACGTAATGTAGCAAAATATTTAATAACATGTATTGACAGCTGTATTAATTAGAATAACTCGCGTAATTATTTTTCGAAAGCCCTTTCTAAATTTTTGTTCATCACTGTATATTTAACTCAATAACGTATGCGTTTCGTTATCTAGGTACTGCATTCATGCGTACATAACATCCTTTCTTGGAATCATAAATAAATAAAAATTAAGGAACCTGTTAGTAAGTTATTTTAATTTATCTTGATTTATTTTAATTCATTTTGAATTATTTTAATCTGTTTTAATATAAAATAATTGTGCAAAATAGAATTTAAGAATGTTAATTAATAAAAATATTGCGCAATCAAACGCAATATTTAAAACGTTTATAAACCGCTCGAATTAAATGTAAATTGTTTCTAAGACATGTAAAATGGTTATAGAAACAATCTAAGACCATTTAGTCATTAATCATAATCATTAATTGTAATGATGTAAGTTTGCACAATAAATAAATTAATACACGAGCGCGTCATGCTGCAATCTTACCAATAATTGCAAGACAGAATACACAATTATCAATGCCATTAGAAGAAAAGAGAACAATGATTGATAATGCACTATAAAAGGACAATATTTCAGATGCAAAAGGAGTTCTTTGACTGGACCACTATCGAGAGGTTATAGAGCCGGAATATACTGTATTAGTATATTGAGTTTTTTCATAAGCTAATACTTTCTTAATTACAAGGTGTACAGATTGCTCTCCGTGGAATTGCTAAAAATTCTAAAAACCGCCATTGTAGTCTTGAACTACAAAACCAGTTGAGTTATCCGAAAGGAAAGGTTCCCTTTACCTGTAAGGTTTAATTCGAGACAAACTGCGTTGTTCTGTAGCCAGTTCGTTCCGGATATCAAAAACACGAGACGGTTGAGGTTCCTTTGAAGCCGGGAGTCGCAGATGCCGTATCGTCCTAAGACTCCAATGACATTATATCCAAGGCTGGATGTGTTGCTAGGAAGCAGTCCAATTCTCGATTAAAAGGATAAACATAGTGCCTTAGTTTTGCATTCATTTATTTAGTAGCGGCAACGAAGACGCTGCTGTAAAAAAACCATACGACGCCGCCAAACACAATCCTGTTGTTTAGTAAGGAATAGTGGTTGATTTCTGTCGTTACAACATCTTATTCCATCGTGTGGGACTAGTCACGAGCAGAAAAAGACATCGTTATAGAAATTATTCGATCAATTACGTAAAGAGCCACACTAGTAAGCGACACAGCTACTTAAGCAACTGGAGATGTATTGAACTCCGCAAAGTTAAAATCTTAAGAGAGGAAAGCACGATCTACGGATAGCGAGATACGCCCTATTCTTTCAGAAGCGACGCTACTATTCTATTAAAATTAATTCACCGGAACGCCATCACAACGAGCTGCTTTTGCTAGATGAATGCAATAATAACACTTGTAAACATATATAATTCATTTTAGAATGCTGTTTTTATTTAAATAAATTACGTTGTGAAGGTTTTAGTCTTGTTATTTTTATGCCAAAGTAATCTACCTAAATCCAACATAAATAGGTATTTAATAACCAGAAAGTTCGTTCCACTTAAGAAGTTGAGATCATATCCGTAAACCGTTTAACTTTAATTAGTATATACATTTCTTTAGAAATACTGACCAGAATCACCAGTGCTGACTGCGACCACCGTTTTACTACTCCGAATCCTCCCGACACAACAAGCTCCACCCGAGCGGAATATAAATTGTTTAATTAATCTGCAGATGATAGAATACTTTTCGAAATGTCACAATTTTAATGTTAATAATTTAAACATTGGTCACATTTCTACTTATGCTTAATTGTACCTTTTCTTTAAGAACTGTGTATTCGTTTATTGGAATTCAATGTATGTGGCGTGGAATTCAAATTCACTTTATACATGTATGTAGTGCATATTGTGTTTTATTTCAGTTGTATATTTCTTGACCTAAAAATTATTAATAATAGTAACATGCAGAAAGAATTACCTAGAGTTTACCTCGAAGACTAGCGTTAAAATGATAATATTTACACGATCAAAATTATCTATTTAGTTTTAAAAATATAAAGTGACATACATGGTGATCTACTTTAAGCGCGTTTTTGCTATAACTGACTTCGTTTGGAGTGTTTCTCAAATACAGCACCCTGCCAGCCTAACTTTTAGTTAAATTAATCTATCATTCCACAGTAATCAAATACCGAAGTATATAAAGGCTGAACCTTCTTTTGGTCCCCTTCAGTAATAACCTTAAACGTAATAGTTCTAGAGGCGTATCTTACAATCTGGTCGACGAAACTTGTGAATTAGTTAAAGACTCCATTATATACAGGAGAAGTCGTAAAATACTACGCACGTCGCATAGTATCATTTATTTCAGTATAGACCACTATCATAGCTGCATTACCGTAGGAGTGTCTGTTTCCTCGTAAATTAACTCCGTCTAGCAGAAAAACTCTAGAGAACAATGGCGCTCACAATTCCCGATTTTGTGTATCACTGCAGTGTTCAACTGTGTAAACTATCGATGGACCACATCTCGCTCCACTGTAGCTTTGTTGGCCGTGGTTGAATGTTCGTCAAGCCTTTCGATGCCTAATGTTTCATTCAGCTTGTGACACTTTATGTATAACTCAATTCATTATTTAATACCTAAGTATTTAATCTTTACAAGCATTCGGCTGTCACCATCACAAAATATGATTAATGTTTTCTTTATAAAATTCCATGTTGTAAGGGACATCATACTAGGCCTGAGAAACCTTGATGATTATGAGTCCCTTCCGCGTGTATGGACAAAATACGATAGAGCCGACCTCTAGCAGCCGATATGATAAGTCGCAGTCTCGGTTGGACACGAAAGTTACCTTTCCGTCGCCTGTGAGTTCCGTAAGAATAGGTTACCGTAATAAAGTGTGATTTCCAATTATATTTCAAAGACTATCAAATTCTTGAGAATTGGCCACACTTCCAACTAGGGTGTTAATAGGGCTAATGAGCACAGTAGGTGCTCGTACGTTTTTAAGTGGCCTCCGACGTACGGTACCGTAGCTTTTCATATACGATGTTTATATGAATATGGCTGTGAGAATCAGGGTAACATTCCTTCTTCTCTGACCAGGTAAGTTACCATCTGCTTACTTTTAGGTTCCAAAACTTACCTAAGTATTTAGTACCGTTACCAGTATCGATCACTATGTTTATCAGACTGTTTATAACTTTTGCTATTACTGAAAGTTGATGTAAAGTTTGAAATGTAAATGTTTAGTAAGTTGTATAACTATAGAAATGGGGAAAATGATTCGAAAAAAATAAGTTAGGAGGACATAAAATAGAATAGAAATGTCAAAGGAGAGTTTCTTATGAATGACGATAATAAATAATATAATTTATATGAAAAAATGATTATTACAAGAACTTAGAGAGAAGACTGAAAATAAATAATCGTTTGAATTGCATAGAATAGTGGACAAAAGTGTAAGAGAAGAGGATATCTAGTCATTATTTAAAAAGGGACTATATAAAGGAAGATATTTGAGAAAAGTATTTGGAAAAGATTTGAAATTGAATGGAATAGTGGATAAGAGTTTACGGTTTAGATTTAGAAATAAATAAAAACAAAACAAACGACGAGAAAGACTAATAAATCGCGACCAAGGACGACTAGCATGTTTAAAATTAATACACAACTAATTTTTCAGGATTGAATAGAGTGTGAAATAAGGACACAAGTAATGACAAAACCCTAAATCGTTGGAATTCTCATGGATAAGAAAGTAAAGCAGTGCATTGGAATAAAGCAAAACATTCAGTACAATTATTGTAGATTTTCAACGCTGATTATCTAATAAAAGAAGTTCGATAGCCATAAAGTAAGCCGATAATTAATTTGTTTACGACAAAGATTTTAAAACTTCGTATTTATTACTTTAGTTAATGAGACATTTTAAAATAGGACCATGCATAAGACGATTGTTAAGATTAGCGCTGTATAGAAAAATGAAATATTAATATTATGATATACAATAAGTAAGGAAGGTAATATTATCTGAAACACCCTGTATAATAAAATAAAAGAAAAATCGTCACACAGAACTTGATTTGTGTTTTCTTTGCATATTTTAGACCACTAAGGCACTGACTTGCCATCTGAAATATAATTTATTCTTGTAGCTAAAGTGATATAAATTCAGTATTTATTAAAGAGAAACAATTTAATAGTCGGAGATCTATTCCCTTCTAGCTCGTCGTTTTTTTCTTGAACCCATCCTTTTTGCTCTAAAAGATTTGTTCAACTTTTTTTGTCAAATTTTCTGACGGATCAGAATCTGGAAGGCGCGTTGGCCGCATTTAATGCTTTTTGTGTCAAATTTGCGTTTTTTCAAAAATTGTAAGTTGACACCTGTGCAACATAATTTTCAGTTTAACCCGGTAACTTTTGCAATTTTTAAGCCATTTAAACAATTTTTTCTATAAATTACATGCCATTTTATACTGAGTACAATGGTTAAATATAATTTTTACTAAAAGTAATAGCTTATTATTGATATACAAAAAACTAACAATAGTTGAAATTTTCGAGGTGCGAAGAAGGTTTTTTATTTGTGATTCAATTATAATCGCATTTACGCCGTACGAATCGCAAACTACGGGAGTTATTTTTTATTTGAGGATTTTTATTCTAAAATATGTACATTTTGTCGTAATGACGAGTTAAAGTTGGTGTTCGTATTACGCTCTCGATAAGCTTGTTTGCTATCCGATACTACAAAACATGTAACAATGATTATTTTAAAGAATATTAACACATTTTGCTAAACACATACAACTAATTGTACAAAAAAAATTTTTTTACACATTTACTATTAAATGAAAATCTTTAAGCGTTACATTTACAATAAACATTTTTCTCACTGGATGCTCGTTTTGGATATTTATCCATTAAAATAGGCGTTATAATACGGTTATAAAATTGCCATGTAAAGACTGTAGGATCCTGAATTTTACAAAGTAAGTGATTGGCAATTTTATATATTTGTATTTGATATGAGCCCTTTAAAATGAGAAATTGGAAAGCGGATTCGGTGGGCGGAAGAAATCTGAAATTATATAAAAACTAAGGTGCGTCCCTATTTAAATAAATTGAACACAAGTTAATTTATCTTAAGGCGTCTGTCTCAGAGAAAACAGAACTTTAAAAAAACAAAAGCTTATTGTTTTGACAAAATTCATTTATTTTATGCAAAGTAGTCTATTAGGCTTCAATACAACGTTTTTATGGTCAATTAACATGTAGAATGAATATTTAAGTTCATCTTTAGAGATTTCCTTCAAGATCGCTGTCGACATCTTCTAAATGGCTTCAATGTCGGCATTACGCTGTCCTTTCATCGGTAAATATAGTTTAGAAAATAGATAGAAGTCGCAGGAGGCCAAATCAGGTAAATATCAGGTGCAAAAAAATCTGTAGTTACTAAAAGTAACATCGCACTTGTGCGTGAATTTATTATAAATGAACCGAAATCTTCATTGCAATACATGGAAATGGAACTAAATATTTTCAAAGATTGAATTCGTCGTATTTTGAAGCAACATTTGGGACTGAGAAAGGTTTGTACACGGTTTGTACCACACAAGGTAACTGATAATCAAGAATTGCTTCGAATTCAACATTGTAAAGACTTTATTAAAGAGTCAAAAAAGGACCAAAACTTCGAGTATTCTATTGTAACTGGCGACGAGATGTAGTGTTTTCAATATGATCCAGAGACCAAGCATTAAAACTCGGAATGGAAGCATCCAAGCGAAGATAAACCAAGAAAATGCCATTTGTAGAAGTCAAAACAATGTTGAGTTATTTTTATGATTCGGAAGGCATAGTGCACAAAGAGTTTGTACCAACTATCCAAACAGTTATTGCTGTGTATAATCTTTGTGTTATGAAGCGTCTTTTGTCGGGTATTCGTGGTTTGCGCCCTCAGTACCGTGAAAATTGAAGCTGTCGTTTGTTACATGATAATGCACCATATTATCGCTCGACGCTTGTCACTGATGTTTTAATTAAAAATTACATTTTAACCATTAACCACATTCACCTAATTTGGCCTCCTGCGACTTCTATGTATTTTCTAAACTATATTTACCGACGAAAGGGTAGCATTATGCCGATATTGAAGCCATTTAGAAGATGTCGACAGCGATCTTGAAGGAAATCTCTAAAGATGAACTTAAACATTCATTCTACATGTTAATTGACCATGAAAAACGTTGCACTGAAGCCTAAGGAGACTATTTTCATAAAATAAATGAATTTTGCCATACAATAAGCTTTTGTTTTTTAAAGTTCTGTTTTCTCTCTCTGAGACAGACGCCTTAAGATAAATTAATTATGTTCAATTTATTTAAATAGTTTTTATATAATTTCAGATTTCTACCGCCCACCGAATCCGCTTTCCAATTTCTCATTTTAAGGTGCTTATATCAGATACAAACATATAAAATTGCTAATCACCTACTTTGTAAAATTCCGGATCCTACAGTCTTTAGACGGAAATTTTATAACCGTATTAAAACGACTATTTTAATGGATAAATATGCAAAACGAGCATTCAGTGAGAAAAAAGTTTATTGCAAATGTAACGCTTCAAGATTTTCATAAAAAAATTTTTTTTGTATAATTAGTTGTATGCGTTTAGCAAAATGTATTAATATTCTTTAAAATAAAAAAAGTACCACATTTTTGGTTTTTATCATTGTTACATGTTTCGTAGTATCGGATAGCAAACAAGCTAATCGAGAGCATAATGTGAACACCAATTTTAACTCGTCATTACGAAAAATGTACATATTTTAGAAAAAAAATCCTCAAATAAAAAAATAACTACCGTATTTTGCGATTCGAACGGCGCAAACGCGATTGTAATTGAATCACAAATAAAACTTCCTCGCATCTCGATAATTTCAATACGAAATGAAATTCTCGATGCAACTATTGTTAGTTTTTGGTGTATCAATATTAAGTTATTACTTTTAGTAAAAATTGAATTTAACTGTTGTACTCAGAATAAAATGGCGTGTAATTTTTAAAAAAAATTGTTTAAATGGCTTAAAAATTGCAAAAGTTACAGCGGGTTAAACTGAAAATTATGTTGCACGGTTGTCAACTTACAATTTTTGAAAAAACGCAAATTTGACACAGAATGTATTAAATGGGGCCAACGTGCCTTCCAGATAAGGATCCATCAGAAAATTTGGCTTCAAAAAAGGTGAACAAATCTTTTAGAGCAAAAACTGATGGGTTCAAGAAAAAAACAACGAGCTAGAAGGGAATGGATCTTTGTTTATAATGTAAAGGCGGAATTCATAAATAACGCGTTTTAAAAGTAAAAAGAAAAAACGGCTAAGTACAATAAAAAGGGATTTTTAGGTCTGAAAAAGCGTATAGTCTCAGATGAAATGGTTGGATCAAAAAAGAATTGATAGCCGATATCGTAGATAGAAATTAGATAGTTATCGGTGAATATAAACATTTTAAAATGGAATTAGTAATTAATTTATATTACAAATTCTTTATTTCAAGTTTATTTAAAATTGTTGATTAGTTACGCAGGATCACTCTTTAATTAAGAACAGCGTTCCAATTGTTTAAATCATTATGATTCATTTATTAATGTAACATTATACCATGTTTTATATTATTCAATTGTTTTGTTAATTAGCTGTAGTCGTAAAGTTATTTTAAAAGTCTAGTGGAAAAGACGAATTTCTAGTAGATATCGAGGGAACTTCTCAAATTTCAACTGAATTTTGTATCTTGTCTACGACCTCACAATTTCATAGGAATCTATGGCTCCCTCACAAAATGCAAATTATATGCTGACGAAAAGAACAGATTTATCTTTGCACATAATTTTATTAGAAGGATTATTCTTTCTAATTATAAAGGTATAAATATTGTGAATGAAATAAGTTTATGTTACTACAAAAGAATTTTGATATTTTACTGAACTACTTTAAAAATCAAATCAATAAAGTTACTTATTCTCATTTAAATGGATTATACGTTTGATTTTGTATAGCATGTCTTAAAAAACATATTTAGGCCGGTTCTAATTTCTAATTTACGAGTATACTAAAATAATGACTTGAATAATTATTGGATATGATCAGTAAATACAGTAGGATATAAAATTGTATTTGACAAGAAAATACTCGTAAAACATGTTTGTTACTACTGGAAGGTATGTTATATATTTATGTGGAAATCAAAAATGTTAGCACAGGAACGGAAATCTACTCAGCTAAACCATCTATAAAAAAATTACTAATAAAAAAGTAATTTAAAATGCATCAAGAATAGAGGATGGCGTTTTCTTATAATTTGATGTCGATATTGAAAATTACAGATATTTAATTACTTTCTATACTGAAGCGGAAATGGAACCTAAGATTGCGGGAGTGTAATTACCGGAGTTGTAGAATATATTTTACTTATTCGTTTTCAGAATTTTAATTACAGAAAAATTAACTTAAAATAAATTGAAATTTTAATGTAAATTGGAAACATTTCTGAAGTAATTCAACAATTTTTAACAAACGAATTTAAATTTTAATTATTAATCACACAATATGACTGTGCTGATGATTTCTATAAAATATTTTAGTTTACAGGATGCTACTAAACTATTGTCATTAATTTAAATGTTAGATAGAACACAAAAGCAGAAAAATAACCACATAAACAATAACAATCACAAATGTATAATGAAGGAAAAAAGTCAAAGTTTTGAAATAAAAATGATTTGACGACACTAATATAATTGAGTAAGTCAGTTTTTAAGACAATTTGATGTTAAAATGGCATCATAAATAAATTTACTAAAGGCCATGCTCAACTATACTTAATTGTTTGAAGCTATCTTTAAAAAAGTAAAGTGCGTACGATATCGAGTTACGACAGAGTAAACTTAAATTAGTCACGGTTCATTTTCGTCGCGTAGAAATTTAAAAATTGCATTAGATAAGATTTTTGATCTTTATCTTAAAGATATTTCTTATTCACATTAATGAAGTAAATATGTATAACATGGATCTTTTATTTTAAATTTCACTAGTTAATGTCCTAATTATTTTTAATCTGTAATGAAGATAGCATATTATATTGTTAACATAAATAATACAAGTTGGGAATTGTGGATTCTTTATTAATTTGTAATTATTATCGCTCCTAGTTCGTGTATTTTTTAATATAACGGTTTTGTGCTATTATTGAATGGTTTGTTTCTAATTTAATGTTAATTTTACACTTTGGTTTACTAAACTAGGAAAATTATCTTTATTTTTATTAATTTTAATTAATGGCGGCGAACCAAAACTAGTTGTGTAAACTGTACTTCGCAAAAATAATTTCTATCTAAAAACTTACGCCTCTTACCCCTGTAATACATTTAACAATTACATAGATAAATTTTTGGTAAGTAATTATGAGTACTGGCGTGTAAAAATTTGGAGTTTTAATATGGGCATTATAGATGAAATTAGTTTTCAATAAAATCAGTCAAAGAATTAAATATCTGTTATTTTGATTTCGTTAACTACTCCAGTTTAATGACATCAGCATAGATGTAATCTAAAACTACCGTAGAATGGCGAAAAGTTTTAATTACGTCATCGAGTTCATGCGAAAGCCCTTAAACAAATCTTCAGTATTATGTTATGATATATTCGTTTTTAGTCTTAATGTAGAAAGGTCACATAAATCGCAATCGACTCGATTAGTGATACGACATTACAGGTTAAAATTAGTGCAGTGGTTCAATAGCACCCTATAGATAACATTAAGTAAGCTGATGTCAGCTGCCAATACATTTCTAGAGACGTTTAAATATTTTATAATGAACTTTTATATTAACTGAACGTTGCTAGATAGTAAACTCTAAATTTCCTCAAATAAGGTAAGTGCTCTATATTAGTGAATGTGGAGTATCCTATCAAAAATTTTATATGTATAACACAGAGTTTATGATATGTAAAATAAAATAAATAATAATCTAATAATTTACAATCTAGTATTATCACCATATGTTAAAATTTTGGTTTAATAAATATTAGAGTATTCTGGCGTTTCTTAACTTCAGTTTAAATTCTCTCATGAATTCTTATTTAGGGTGTTAGAATAAACTTTATTTTATTTAAAGCATTTATATTATTGTTAGAGAAGAACCGTCCTTTTAAGTGACTACTGATTTTGACCTGAGCTTCCTTCAAAGCCAACATTTTTTCATATTTAAGTTTATTTATATTTCTCCATTTGTTCGAACAAGAGTCATTACTATAATATTCAATATGATGGTATAGTGACATCTAAGATTTCTGATAGCATCTTTGTAAATAGAATAGAATATTCAGTGGTGGTCAGTCTGATTTGGTTGCGATATTTCTAATGATCATCTAGAATCACACATTTCCTGAAGGAAACAAGATAACTGAGTATCCAAATTAATTTATGTTACTAAATTGAAATAAACAGTTAATTATACAAGTTATTTAACAAGATAAATTGTATGCAGAAGTTTCAATATCAAGTAATTATTAACAATCCGCGAAGTTCATCCCCTTTCTTAGTGTGGTCCCCTATAACATCTTTGCTTAACTGTTGTGACATCTAGTAGTAAAATATTTTGCCATCAGTGCTAGTAGTATCTGCGGAAATTTAAGTGCCCATATATATATATATATATATATATATATATATATATATATATATAA
>JAHWXV010209450.1:0-12057 GCA_024586415.1 Phrixothrix hirtus | reverse complement strand
TTACAACCACTGCAAGAGTAGATTGTAAACGACAGATTTCTTGTTTTATATCTGGAGGTTGAAAGTTGCACAATAATTATGTTATTGAACACGACACGAATGAGATTTATTTTATGTTGCAATTAATGTAATTGGGATTTGATTTGTAATGCCATTGTTGGCAATCAATGACAGAAACAACATGAGGTGGTGTTACTTTCAACACCTAAACGAAAGTTAATTGAATTAGGGTGGTGTTAATACTTTGAACACCTCAACGAGAATGAGGACGGTTGCAGTTTTAAATGCAACGAAAGTGGGGTTTCGCGAATTAAGCGACGTTCAGTAAGAACTAAAATACTTTGCTTTTTGAAGCGTTCTTGAAAAATGTACAAAATTAAAAATGCAAATTAAATATACACAGCTGGCGCAAACACCTATGTCCTTACCATTGAATCACTCATCACATTTTCTCCTGACAAATTTGTTGATACATATCGACTGGTTTAATGTTCTTGGCATTAAGAAATCGAATTTACAGGCCTGATCTCACAAGCGACAGAATTTTCAATTAACTCCGTCATTTCGAACAAGCACCACGAAGCGTACACAATACTCAACTTACCCGAAATGGCGTCAACTCCTCAATGGGGAAGGGCAAGTGCCGCGCATCCATGCAACTGTATTCGCGACTGGAAATACAAACCGAGCTTAGTTTGTAGACGTACTCCGTATATGGCTATGTTGCCACTATTTTCTGTTTAGCTCTCGTATTTTATTAATTCTCGGCATTAGGCGTTACTAAGAGAGAAATTTTGGAGTACATATATTAACTCAAGATTAGAAAATGTAATTCATTTGAAATTGCACTTTATATTATTATTTTTCTTCATAAAGTCATAACTTATTAATATTTAATTCTATGTTCACATTGGTTTTCAAGTTATTTAATAGAATACATAACGTATAATTAATCTTTGATGTTCCATATTTATTAAAATCGAGTGCTTAGTTAATACGTGATGTAGGTTACATTTGATTCCAACTATTGTTACATTGATAATACATGCATTAAGTGCTTAATAAAGTGCCAGTTGGCAAAGCAGAGTTACCAATATTCCCAGCCAATGACTCCAAAAACTAGGACGAAATTATTAATCTGCTTATTTTGAGGATTTCTAATTGATTTGAAAAGTCGTCAATCGCACTTAGAATATTACATCACGTATTTTTAAAGATTTGGTTATTAATGTTTAATTTTTACATAATATTTACATAAATTTGACACTCTTGGTTCTTCGTTTAAAATTTAAATCTACATTATTCTGCATATCTTGCATTTTTGCATTGTAAAATACAAAAGCGTCATAAAATGCATGGTTCGTTCAAATTTTATTACCTACTGTGAACTGAACGTTTAATATGTTTCAGCATATCTCATACATTTGCCTTACATCTATCTACTAATATTAAATTTTACGATTCAATTTACCCGTCAATAGCTGTTATGAAATTGTTTTATAATTTATTAATTATTAGTATTATTAGGCAAGTAAGGGAGTAAGAAAGGTTCATATAACATACATACATAGATCAAAGAAAAATTCTTAGTTCAGCTTGTTGTATAACGTTTAATCTTACTATGTATGGTCAAAAATACTTTGAAATGAGGGGGAGATGCAATAAAATTACAATAACAATGTTTAAATGTTTTTAATTATTTATTTATAAACTACTTACTTATCCGTATAGTTTTTAAAGATCTCGAATAGCTCAGCGTATATAGCTTTTTTAGTCTGGTTACCGCGATAATTACAGTAGAGTTGATGCAAGTAATTGGTTTTATAGTAAACTTAATTCATCTAAATTTGCTAAAAGCTGCGAAACTGTATTGAGGTTGTATATTTAAGTAGTTTAAAATGCGGCTTATAATTTGTACGAAAAGAGCAAGGTTGTATGGATTTTGAAATTTTCCGCAATTTTATGTATTTTAATGAAGCTAAATTGAGACATACTCTTATTATAGGTTAAATAACACCAATATTTACAACAGATAAATTTTGTAAACCGGAACAAAACCGAAATTAACCGAAAACATAAGTGGTTCAAATTTCGGTTCAACAAATTTTATTTTTTTTACTGACAGACATGATGCAATATGAGATCTCTCCAATTCGAATTTAAAATCGATATTTTCTTCTAAAAATAAATTATAGGCGCAACCGAAATTGTAACTATAACTAAAATCGAAACAAAAATATTTTAATTTTGACCTGATTATAAAATACAATTTTGTGTCTTTTTGATGCCGCTGAGTAAAAGCCTACAGCTTCTGTCCAACATTTAACCAAATTGGGCGTGGCAGATTTTACTTTCAATTTTGAATATGTAAATTTAGAACGCAGACTAGAGCTAGCAATTAATGCCAAATTCTGAGAGCGAAAAATGATTTTCCAAAGCGTCGCTGATTTACAGAGAAACTTAAATTATTGTACTATAGCTTATTTGGCACAAGTATTTTTTGGTTGTATTACTGTTTAATTCAGATTCCTTCAAAACGAAAGAGGGCCGTATTGTGCTTGTTACGGTTTCATTTCCTGTCATCAAATATTTCATTTATTAAGGTTAAATTTCGCCTTCCGTTTATTTGGCATGCCTTATTTCATTACTAAATTGCTTTATTGAAATATTGAATTCCATTTTATATTAAAATTTTTCTTTACTTTCTATGTGAGTTATTATTAACAAGAGTATGTAATTGATTTTATAATTTTTAATGGAACTTTTAAGCGCCATGCTCTATAAAACTAGTACAATTGTTTAACATAGGGGATGAGAAAAATCTAGGGCACTGACCTCATTAAGGACAAGATTGTATTACAAATCGATAGGTATCCGTTTTGTACTAGTCTTCGTGACGTCGTTAATAGGACGCTACTCATTATTAGTTTAAGAAAAATTTTGAGAACTGCTGGAACGCCGCACAGTGAGGCGAATTATCAAAAAATTGGACATTTAATATAAAAATAAAACTGATCATTTTCTTAATATCCTATATAACATGCAATCATTTAAATTTCAGTTTTCAATGGGCTACGAATTTTTTCCATATAGCGTAGATTAGACACACGCACGCCAACCAAAGCTAATGCATAACCTGCAAATTATCTATAATAATAATGTCAACAAATTTGGCGGGAAGAACTTTATTATTAAATTTAATTCTCGAAAAAATTCTGTAAATTTTAGGTGGCTTATGCTGTTATTAAATTTATATTACTATAATGTTTTATTTCTCAGTAGTTGCAACAGCAAATTACAAAACCAAATCCAAACTGTCAATTTGACAAATAATTATTACTGAGAATGGATTAAGGTAAGACACGAATTTTTTTTCATAGCCCACTAGGAACTGAAATTTAAATGTTCGCATGCTATAAGAAAACGTACCTAAATATTTTTATCATGCTTATTTCAATATTTAAATTAGTGCTGGAAGTGATATTAAAAGAGTGCCAGGAATCTAATGATTTTATACATTACTTTATAAAATTTAAAAGAAAATATATATGAATTATCTATCTTCCATTATTTATTACTTCAGTAAATCCTAAACAACGATTACGTATTAATATAATTATTTCAATTGCATTTATGAGTGGTTGTAAATGGCTAACCAGTAGAGCGGCTCGGTCCACACCGAGCAATATCTTGCTTTAGGGGATCAGAGGAACATATAATACGAGGGTGGTCTGAAAACTACGGTAAGTAGTACAAAAGAAGGTACTTTATTTAAGTTTTTTACATTTATTTCTCGACAGAGTCTCCTTTTAACTCAATGCACTTGTTCTAACGATGTCAAGTCGTTTAATGCTTTCACTATAATAGGACGAATCAAATGCCTCAAAATAATCATTTGTTTTTACAATCACTTCCTCATTAGATGAAAATTTCTTTCTACCTAGCCATTTTTTCAAGTTTGGAAACAAGAAAAAGTGAGATGAAGGTAAATCTGAGCTATAAGGTGGACGACGAAGTATTTTGAATCGTAGTTCAACTAATTTTGCCGTGACAATGAGCCGGTACATTGTCATGATAAAACAATGCTTTCTTGCTTGCCAAATGTGATCGTTTTTCCTTTAATTTTTCAATAAGCTGGTCCATTAACGACGCGTAGTACTCGCCTGTGATTGTTTTGCCGTTTTGCAGATAATCTACGAAGATTACACCAAGAGCATGCCAAAATACGGTGGTCATAACGTTGTTAGCTGATGGAACCACTTTTGCTTTCTTGGGTGCACTGCAACCGGCTTCTACTCATTGTTTGGATTGAATTTTTGTTTCCGTGGTGTATCCACGTTTCGTCAACGGTAATAAATCGACGCAAAAATTCAACGGGTCAAACAGTACTCAGAAGTTGTTACGCGCATTAGTTTCTAGTTAGCACAGTTAGCATCCATCTTGTTGACAGCTTTCTCATACTCAAGTGTTCATGTAAGATATGACCAACACATTCTTTAGATATACCTATACTGTTTGCTAGCAACCGCACCTTTAATCGACGATTATTTGAAACAAGATCATGAACTTTGGTGATCATTTTGTCAGTGGTAACATCTTTCGGACGTCCTTTTCTTGTTTCATCTTCATTACTCATACGGCCACGTTTAAATTCATTCATCCGGAAACAAACGATCTTAAATGATGGCGCAGATTCGCTGCAAACATAATCTAACTCTTTTTTAATGGTTTTGGGTTTTTTTCCGGCCATATGGAAGTATTTAGTCACAGCACAAAATTATATTTTGTCCATATTCGCAAAACAACGTAACACGTTTACCTTAAACAATGGTAATAGACAAAGGACGCAACGTATTTGGCTGAAACTCTGACAGCTGTATTATAACATATGACAGATTTGATAATTGATATACACGCGTAGCTTATGGCGCTATCTCTATGTTGGTTACCGCACTAATCAGACCGCCCTCGTAAATGGGGTCACTAAAAACTAGACACTTTATTCTATTTGTTACTGTAAAAGAAATTTTGGTTTTATTTTGTTTATGAACTTTTTGTTTTCTTTAAAGACATAATTTACAAATCCGATAATCTTTTAAATTAATTACTTGTATAACCATTAATCAAAACAATTGAAATAATTATATTAATACGTAAAGGTTCTTTAGGGTTTACTGGAGTGATAAATCGTGAAAGATAGAAAATTGATATATATTTTCTTCTAACTGTGATTAGTTTTCTTCAACAAAATGCATAGAATCGTTGGATTCCTAGTACTCTTTTAATACCACTTCAACTGTGATTAGTTTTCTTCAACAAAATGCATAGAATCGTTGGATTCCTAGTACTCTTTTAATACCACTTCAAGCAGTAATTTAAATATCAAAATAATCACGATAAGAATATTTAAATATATTTTGTTATAGATTAGTGTATTAAAAAAACGATAAATCATTGAAATTGGTTAGCTGATAAATTTTATTTTTTCTGCTACTGTTCGCCATAAAAAGTCAACGGCATTTTAGAGATCTAAAGCTTTTAAATGATTACTTATAGATATTTTAAAGATTTAATATTTGAATTTAAAATAATTCAGATACATTAAATCTATTCATAGTACGACCGCTATAGGAAAATGAATACCATAAGCTGGAAATAATTTTTTCTACCTGGAATTCTGAATTTGGGCAATATTTGGCACCCCAAATCATATAAAAAAAGTTTATATGGAGGCCGGAATTGAAGCGCCTAAAACGTTTAAAAAACGATTTATGGCTAATATGCTAAATTGGAAAAATTATATCAAGAAAAGGACAAAAATTTCAGAACAAAAAAGTCTTTACATATTTTCCACATAAAATAAGACCAAAGAATGTTGCGCATAATTATTATGTGATTATTATACATCGATGACGTTAATTTAAAAATATTATAATTTGTTGTTCATATTAATAGGTTTATGACACATTTCTACCAGATTATTTGATCTTTAAGGAATGGAAAACATCAGGTATTCAATAAAATTATCTATATTTAAAAACAAAGCGTTTATTTATTTTATGTGAAATTTTACTGATCATCGCCGCTATGTACTTTTCTCCATTATATTATACCTGTATACTTAAAAGCGAACTATGATAAAATAAAGTCAATTGTATTTATATTATTTTGACCTAGTTTCTTCTTTTAAAAAGTGTCCGTGAAGACAATGACATAAGTAGAAAGGTACTATTTACAGGACGAGGCTAGTTCAATAGGTCAGCTAGAAGTGCAAAAGATCGCCCCAACAGAATAAAATCAACATTATTTTGTTACAATATATTTCTTCAGATAGTAGCATGCCAATTTTTAAGAATATACCGTCATTGGTTGGTGTTTCACAGCCATTTATAGTAACCAACTCGTATTAGTTTTCCTAGAATGGAAAAAGGTGATTTTCGCGTTCTCGTTAGACATTATGAAAAACAAAACTAGACAAATATTATGCGGACTCTGTTTCATGAACTAAAATGATTCACAAGTGGTTTAATGATTTTTGTTGTGATCGTACCAGCGTTCGCGCTGCTAAATGGTATGGCCGGTCAAAAGATGCCATAATATTGTATTGGCAGATGGTGGAGTAAAGGTTGGTGAGATTGCGGAGGCTTTAAACTTGTCGATTGGTGCAGTGGCTACAATTTACATAATGGTTTGGACATGAAATCTCTTTCTCCAGGAAGGATGCCACGTTTGTTAACAGTGCATCATAAACGTAATCTTTCAACGACGTCGGAGTATTGTTTAAAACTGTTTTGGATCCACCACTATACTACGGAAGCCAAAAATCAATTCAAACAATGGGTAAGAGCTGGTTCAAATGCACCGAAGAAGACAAAGTTTGTGCCGTTGGTTGATATAGTTACGGAAACTGGTTTTTGGAATGTTTGCAAAGTAATTTTGACCAACAGGAGAGTATTATGCATCGTTATTGCACTAGTTGTATGAAAAAATTAAAGAAAATTAGCTACATTTGATGAAGAAAAATAATTGTGTTTCGTTCTATAACGCATCATCACATTCTTCAGCTATTGCAACTGCAAAGTATATGAATTGCGTTTCGAAATGGTTCCATATGTTCTATATTCACCCCACTTGGATACTGACAGTTTTTATTCCCAAACATGAAAACTAGGCTTGCTGGTGGGAAATGTTCATCAGTGAAGAAGTGTTCACCGAAGTATATAAATGTTTTACAGATTTTGGTAAATCCCATTTTACTACTACTACTACCAATCATGCCATTCCCTTAGCGGGGTAGGCAAAACTCAATACCGAGCCTCCACGTTCTCTATTGAGTTGGAGAGAACTATGTTGGAAATAAAATGTTTGCGGCGAAAAAGCAACAACTTGTTTAATTTTTACCTGATTTATCGAACTACTCTCGTATGCATACGATTTATCGAAATGTTTATAAAATCATTAATCGGAAAAACTTATTTTATCAGAACCTGGATCTTATTTTTCAAATCTATTTTTTATTTCTACGATTTCCTTTTAACGATTGGCGAAATTTCAAACAAGTTTTAAATCACGGAAAATAAAAAAGATTTAAAGTTGACACTTTTAAAACTAGGACGTTGAGGATTATTTTCACTAATATTTTATCAAAGCGTTATATATTGCGATCGTCAAAATAATATGATACTTCATTTTATGTATGTGTGGGGGAAATTTTAATAAATACATAGAGTAAGGGTGGAAATTTGTATAATAAACTTTCAAACTACTCTTTCGGGAACTTTAACAGGATAAAAATATTTTTTGCTTATGCAATTTAACTATGAAATCTTTCTCCTGTTTTTTAATACATTTTCTTTTATTTGAGATTACGCAAAAAGGACGTGCAGACGAATTATTCCCCTCCTTCAATCTTACCAATCGCCCCAAGATACGCAGGGCAGGTATAAAAGCTCTATTCCAGGGTGGACTTTATCGAGAAGTAACTTTCTCCAACAAGCCAGACTCTCGAGGTTCCAAATAGTTCGCACGGATGGACGTGAAAGCGCTAATATGAGAACTTGGCGAGATTCTCTACCTATTTTGAGAAGTGTAAATCTACATCCTCTCTTCAAACCAATAAAACAGCAATTTAAACCGCCACCTATGTATTATACATGCGTATTGGAGTTGGCCTCTAATTTCTTGGTCCAATACAGCAGACCAAGTCACAAACAGCATCGTGTTGAAAACCTTTTATCGTATATACCAAGTTTTATCTGCTGGTAAGTAATACACCTTCTATTCTGGACACCCTGTATAGTAGCTAACTCTGGGGCAAGATTTCAAATTATGCTAGCAGATGACACCTCAGTCCAACAGATCCGTAGGTTTGAATATCTAGGAGTATGTATAGATAGAAACTAGTTAGGAGAAGCAAAAACTAGATAGAATACGTTGAAAAATAATACAATGTCTAAACTCGCTGTGGTGGGACCGGTACATCTCGAACAAAAATAAGAAACGCATTGAGATGATCATGGTAGAATTCGTACTCCGGTATAGATATGATGTGAAGGCCAACTGCGGTAAAGATGGACTATTCACGAAGAGGTGCGGGAGTGTAAGGGTTGGAGAAAAAAACAATGAAAAATTCAAATCGATAATGAGGAGTAGAGAAACAGTGTTGGATAGAATAGAAAGACGATCACTAGGGTTGTTTGAATATCTCCTACGAATGCCTGTAGAATGTTGGCAAAAAAAACCATTTAAATGGACTCGCGCCGAAAGTAGAAAAAGAAGCAGACTCTGGAGGTCATGGAATAAGGGTGCTAAATACACCATGTAAGATCGTAACTTGGAGGAAGACTGTCCTTTGTATCGATTATTATGGCTACGGGGAACGGAAATGATGGAAATGCGGCAATAAACTGATTGCAGTTAATTATGTATTGTATATAGAGCTGTACCCGAAATTAGATAAGACCGTTAAAATTTTCAGCTAAACTATTATGAATATTACATATGATTTAGTATATACTTAACAGTTTTAATTTATGAAAATCATACAATTAATGCTGATATAATAGATAAATTTCAATTATTGTAGGATTTTCGAATGATGGCATTACATCAAGATAAAATGGAATAAAAAATTGTGCATGCTAGTTGAAGCTTGATATTATTTGAGCGATAATTGTTAAGGATTTGTTGGCACATCATTATTTGTCATAACAGCTTTGTGAGTAACTTAATTGCCAAAAACAATATGCCATAGAAAAAATACCGCAAGAAAAAATCTATAGAATAATGTATTAATTAATATGGAGAATTGGTCATTAAAAATATATTACCTTTCAATTTTTCTAGTTCACTAAATAAAATATTTGGTAATTTCAGATCGTTACTAGCATTTTCGCCAATTTCGTTATCGATGAAAACTTCAAAATGAGTGAACAAAACCTCCAGTATAAAGTTCTTAGCGACGAAGGTCAATAAATCAAGAAATGTCTACAAAAGGATGATTGCCATATAATGATAAGATGCGTCTTATTATCATGTAAAATTTTAGTCTAAGCAACTTCGTTGGGGCAAGGAATCTATATAGGATGGAAGATCTGTAGACACAAGAAGAAACAAAGGGGTTAAAGATTTAACGTTAAAGAATGGACGAAAATTTCAGTCATTGCCAAGAAAACCTGTATTTTGAAAATGTACAGAAAATCTATTGTATTTATTTAACTCGTGCAAATGACGTTTTGAAAAAATCATAACTGATGGTGAGACGTGAGTTTTTCACTGGAACTTATTCACGAAACAAGAATTAATGCAGTGTATCCTTGGAGATCTACACACAATTGATGACAGAAAACCCAATGACTACCATATCTGGTGGCCAATGAAATCCTACGGATTTTACAAACAAAGAGGTTCCAAAATTAGCCAAGACGTATACAGGGTAATTTTAAAACATACCGACAAACTCGAATCATACACCCGGGTCAGTTCTAAATCAAGCGATAAAAGATGTTTTCAAAGAATTCCCTGTTACTTCCAAGAAAAACGCCATTAAAGCCCAACAGCTAAACGTGTCGTTTTAAATGAATAAACACATTACGTGGTTGTTACGTTATTCAAAAGTTACAACATCTAATAAACTTAACTTAACGTCTCTTGACAATTGGAGTCCCAAGATAACGATCTTCTTACACCCATCGGAAAAGTTTCTTTTTGTATGGGTTATTCTATCGTCGGTACGTGTACGTACCGACTGCCCTTTGAGGGTGGAGTGTGGTTCTCTTCTTTCGATATTTATTTCTGGAATATTTTGCCTTCGGCGAAGGTGCCACACTCCTTGGTGGCTTCCACTAGGAGGCAGCCTGCTTGCAGGAACTTTACCATGGTGAACTGCTGCTTGTCGGACTCTCTTGGTACTCGAGGCTGCTCCCCTCTTACTGCAGCGGCGTAAGTCATGCTGCCGCGTGGGTGTTGTTCTGTTTCAGCACGGGCTGCTGGTCTCATTTGTGGCTTCAGGACCCTAGAACACCCCTTGTAGCTGGCGGTGTGTCCACCGCCACGGATGGCACATATGGGCAGATCTTCTCGGCACTTCGCGCACTCCCCGTGCTGTGATTGTCGCTGCACTTAATACATTTAAGTGTCACGTTATACCTTAGTTGCGTGTATCCAAATACCTAGACCTGTGCCACTGTACCACGTATTTGGACCATCGCGAAGTTTTTATGGTGATACACAACCCTAAGATGACCTGAAGGCTGTATACTGCCTTCTCTTCTGGCGACTTTTCTATTTCTATTTAATTCAATGATATTGGTATTTTTTTCCGCTTCCCTGTGCATCCTCCTGATAGATATCACAGGGAGCCCTTGCCTTAATAAGTCATCTTTGATGTCAGCGTCGCTTATTTCTGCTGGTAGGCCGTCGACAACGACCCTTAGGGGTTTCTCATTATTTAGGAGGAATGTATGGAACGAAAGGTTCCGGTCTTTCAAGTACGTGGTGGCTCTTCTGAAGTCTTCTTCAGCCGCCGGTTGTATTTTGATGCCAAGAGCCACATTCTTGGCATTTTTGATGTTGATTTCTAGTTTCTTGAGCTCGCTTGCGATCTCAAGCCACTGTTCTTTGTTCCAGAGAACAATTTGGGGAACTGGGGTCTTCTCTCTTGGAGGGCTCTTCTAGTTTGTCTGCCAGCAGGTCAAACCTGTTGGCCGTGGCGATCTTGGCGACAGGTCCCCGGTTGACCTGCCTCGCGGGCTTGCGTTTTTCTCCTTTCTGCAGTGTAAAGCCGTCGTCGGAGGAATACACTGTATCCTCCAGCATTTTCTTCACGGCCGCTTCGGTGACTTGTTGGGAATTTACAGGCGCTGATGCGGGTGTTAGCGTTGGTTTCGTAGCGGTTGGCCGCTTTGGAATTGCGCCAGTACTTGGCACTGGTTTGGCTGCCAGTAATGCAACCGCTTCTTTTTTCGCGCGCTCTAACTCTTCCTGCGCTCGTCGGAGATCTCTTCTAATTTGCTCGATGTCCATGATGAGGCGATTAGATAAGCGGATTAGTTTTCTTGTACTGGACCCGATCGACCGCTACAAGTAGAAGGGGCCTAAGGTACAGTACAAAGGAACTCAGGTAACAGCAACTGCCAAGGAACACGTCTGAACTCGATGATAATTGCAGTGGAACATCTAAATAAACCGGGGATATCATTATATTTATAACGTCGCGTTGTTTACAAACGTATGTAATGTTAAATTATTAAGATTTGTGGATTTTATCAATCGCTTTTATAATTACGTCGATGTTTTTCATTATTGAATGCAATATAAATGTTTTGTTAAGTTTAGCTTTCGTATTAGCGACCGACCTCGGTGGGATCATTTATTCAGGGTGGCGACAGACCTGGAAAACCGGGAATACTCAGGGAAAAGTTAGGTACATGGAAAAATCAGGGAAATTAAGAAACATTATAAAAACTCAGGGAATTTGCTCGAAAACCATTTAAATTTTCTTAAGTAACGGAACGTACAAGAACAGCGGATCCAATTTAGTGTGCGCACCTGTATTAA
>JAHWXV010209420.1:0-10976 GCA_024586415.1 Phrixothrix hirtus | reverse complement strand
ACAGTGGCGCCCAAATTTACCGATTTAGACTTATTTTCCCGACAGTGTTTAGCTTCGCAGTAAAGGAGAAGCACGCCTCGCTCCACTGTAGCTTTGCCGGCCGTCGCTAAAACACTGGTGTTTCTGCCACATGCGTTATTGCGATTTCGTCTTGTGACATGTTTACGAAGCTTAAGAGATACTTGCGTGGAACCCGATTTTCTTCAGATAATGAGGTGATATGTGCGGTAAATCAGTGGTTTGCAGAGGTGGAACATCTTCTTTCCGAGAGGTTTTAGGAATGCTAGAACATCGATGGGACAAATGTGTTAAACTCGGTGGCGACGGGACTAGGTTGAGAAATAGAGGTCACACATTTGAAATATTGTTACTGTAAGTAAGTCACGGGTGGAGCAAAGGGATCAACCCTCGTATGTTTGTAAAAGAAATTTCTTTTTAACCTAATGTAAAAGTTAGCTAAATAAGTATTCTAAAATTAAAGAAAACAAAATTCAATCGTTATTATAAATGATACTAATCATACAAATTATCAGTTCGCATAATTAAATTATGATGTTCTAATATTTGTTATGGCAAATTATTCGCGTGATTGTAATCACACAGCATGGTCAAAATGTTTCATACCTCACGCAACATTTCTGTTGTTTACATAATTTAACAGTAACTGAGAAACCATTTAAAAGATGTGATATTGAAGTTTCAATGAAAAGTTACCGAATATTGTACTCATGAAAACTTCGCTAGACAATATTGAATCTGTTTGCAATTACGGCAATGAAAATGAGAAGCAGAATTATTTTTTGGTACTTGTAATTTTTATTCTTTTTCAGAAAATCGTAACTGAATCTGTTTTATGACAGTACACCGTTCTTTTAGTTTTGCGATCTTCTAAACCGATAGCATGTAAACTATTTTATGATTTTCTTGAATTTTTATGTATAGGAAAATGTAGACCGCTTTCTCCCTAAATCACCAACTAATAGATGTAGTAAAATGGGAATAAGTGCATTCACATTTGGCAATAATAAAAATAGACTAAGAAGAAACTTACAAGGCTATTAATCTCATCACGCAAACGATAAAATGTTTTAATTGTTTTGATGTAACTTTAATACAAAAAGTACGCCGTAGCAAAGGGGCTTAATTAATGAAAGAAATTATCATCACCCAACTACATGTGCGTGACGTTACTCTAGCAACTGCTTCTCTTACGAAAACCCATGTTATATGACATATGTCGAACTTGGTCATTTCAGCTTCAAGTTATTCTATAACGATTTTCTATATTACAAAACTTATAACGGGACAATCTGGACCTTAGGCCTTAGGTACAGGTTAATGCCGTTTTGGTTTCTGAAATCGTTTGATGCTCCGGTAGCGTCAGTGGGAGAATGGGGGATTTTAACGTTGTATTGGTAGAAATTTTATAAGTCAAAGTTTGGGCAAAAGTCATAGTATTTTTGGGAGTCACCTTATATTTTGCAACGTTACGATAGATCTTAGACCTCTGGAGACTTCTGACAAGGACGATGAACTCCAATTGAAACTGAAATGGTTATAATCGGGAGAGTTACTATGTACTTGGTTTCTTACACGCCATTGGAGAAGTTGTACCATGAGTATTATCTCAAACCTTATAATTTGTGCGCGTGCCTAATTATTTAAACCTTTTTACATTCCTGTAAGAAAATTTAATCTTAGACTATGTTTCTAGAATTATTAGCTATTTGAAATAAGGACGATATTAGATCGGTTTGGATACACAATTATAATCACATAGGTAAATGTTACATGCCATCTGCACTAATGTGCATAAATAATTTCATAGTAACAATAGAGATACTTATTCTAGATTATGCAATAAAAAAATAAGAATATTAATAGGGATCCCCAATAAAAACTAAGTACCTAAATATCGTAATGTTAACTAATTCATTGACAAGATATTAAAAATATACTATTGACCCCTTGACTTAATTTCAAGGTGGTCCTAAGGATACTCCTTTATTTACGTTATGTTTAGATAATCAAAGTTCCATAAATTGCGATTAAATTGTCCAAATATCACTTAAGGTGAGCAACTTCCCCAATGAATTATGATTTATTGATAATATAGATTCGGTACCTTTAGCAGCGGTAAATGATGACGGGCAGGTTTCCAGGAATTGGTCGTATCGAAAATACTTGTCCCGATGTTCAACGACTCCTTTTTTGAGCTAGTTGGAATGGATAACGAAATTCTTTACCCTTGTTAATAGATTGGCAGAAGCGCCTATGATCCTAAACCCTTTTCGGTTTCCGATCTACGATGAACACAAAAACGGGTAACTAATTCGAAAATATTATTCTGGAACGGCCACGACATTTTACGCTAAGCATACATGTACCGTCGAAGATCGGTACTCGAATGAATGCTCGAAGCAAGCTCTCTTTAACATTCCAATTCTCGGGGAACGGGGGGAAGGGGGATGTTCTTGGTTGCCAGATATTTTTAAAAACGAACCTGCGTTTGTCAATCGTTGAAGTTAAGTACTGTTTCCGTTTGAAAACCAGGGGTTTTCAAAAGCTACCTTTAAAAATAAAATTTATAATGATAGAGAAATCCCTATTTGTAAATGTTGGTATCGACAGAATTTGGGCATTTTACATGTTTAATTATATTAATATTTTCCTATATACAGGGTGTTCCCAACTTTAAATAAAAGTCTTCATATTTTTAGACGCGCTTACAAACTGTACACAGATGCACACAATGTATTATGTAGAAATATTTCATTATGAAAATAATATGTTTAAAATTAATACAATGTATCTATTTATGAAAGAACTATTATTCAGGGCGAATTGGGTGTATTTGAACAGAACTATTTAATCTGGGTATACAAAGAATAGTTTTTAATAAGAAAATAAGCAATTATACTTAATTTGCTTTGTAATAATTTATTTAATATTTAAATGTAAATCACCAGCGACATGCCGTTGCGCAACTTAAATAAAATAAAATTAACTACTAGTATTACCAAAATAACAAAAGATGTTGACAGTAGGTGTCTAAAATTTAACGGGTCCAATTTTTATCCAGTATACCGCGCTTTCTGTTCATTTAATTTTTATATCCCCTTCACTTTTACATCATTTTTAAATGATACACCAGACTTCATGTTTTGTTATTCTAATAATCCTACAGAAAATCTAACTGCGCAATTATCCAGCGAAGACATAGAGGAAACGAAAATTACTCTTTAAACTCATTTAAGAGACCAAGAGTGAAGTTAATGTAAATGACCTTTATAGCAGGATCTGAACTGGTGGAGCTATGAATTTATGAAATAATTTTAACCAACTCACTATTTCTATTTTGTTTCATAGTGGTTGGTCTCTCAGACCTTTCGTCTAATGAAAAACATTCAGACTAGTCTATTAGATAAGCTCACGAACCTAGGTTTGTGGTTGTTTCACGTGCTGAATCTTATGCTTTCACAAAGTAGTAAGTACTTAAACAATTTTTAAGCTAAAGAAAGAATAAAACAAGTATAATAGATATTTACATATGTATATATTATAATATTTATGAATTCACGTTTTTAATTTTACTGGAATGTTTTAAATCTTATTTTACGGAATCTAGTTAGTAACTCGTACAATTCTATAATTTATTTTTCTTGTGTTTTACTTGCTGGGTAGAGAGTCTCATTAATTCAAATACTTTCCTTATTCAAATTTAAGGTAAGATGCATATTTTGATATTCTGTTCCTTTAGAATTACTTCAAATATATGATTTTGTTATTAAAATTTATGTACGGAAAGTTTCATTAGTGACGCAAATACTGCAAGCGTAACTACTTATTTGAAATACAGCGGTGGAGTACTGCGGATGCAAAGACGTAATATATTTTATCAGAACTATGAGGAAATTAGCATTTTTTTATATTATATAAATAACTAAGTTACCAAAATTTGTAAAAAAGGTGTAATTTATTATCCAATCAGTATTATTAGTAATTTTCAATTGATTATGGCGTATAATGTACGGGGCGTTCCCCGGGGAAACCGACAAACTTTCAACGTGTATTCTAGTGGTTATTGTATACACTATGAGATATCGACTAGTGCAAAACTGTGTCGTTTACTATAACCTGTATTAGGCTAAGGAATTACAAATAAGCAAAAACAAAGCAAATTGTACAGTAACTGCTTGAAACCTTGATCTCCATTTACTAAGCATACTACACTTTCTGAATTATAAAATTCTATCAGTTAACTTCTATAATTTCATTTCTGATGAAATAATTGCGTTAGTTGTTCTTGTAATAGTTCTTGATGGGTGTTCAGCATATGATTATTGTATACACGGGATTTGTTAGAACTATATAGGAAAAGTTCTCTCTAGCGACTACCAGGCTACTTCCTTCGGGAATACTTTGAGAATAGGGTATATCCACAAAAGCCATAAACTTCGAGAAGAGACTTAAGCCATTCTTAAAGCTAGGTTTCAACGCGTTAAGTTGAATTCTTTAGTTTTGCGTTGAAGGAATGTTGTGTCAATAACAAAGGTTATTTGATTCATAATATTTTATGAAAAATCTCCCATTATTGTTAATTTCGTTATTATAATTACATTGTAAATTATTAAAAAGTTATTAAGAAGTTAAAACTGATCGTAAATTTAGACGATTACTGTAAGTAGTCGTTTGCGAAATAAATAAATGGACAGGATAAAAGTGCAAAATAAATTTAATGAAGTACCTATTGATAACAATTTCTAGAATATTAGAACATATATATTAGTTTAACGTGAATTTGATATGATTGATGGAAGTATTCGAATTTCATAAGTTTATACTATAAAAGAATTAAGAGCAAAGATAAACTAGAAGAAGTAACCAAATGGGAATGGTTCCAATTAATAGCCAAATAAACTTTTATTTATGAACTTAACCAAAATAAATTATTGTTTCAAGAGTGTAAGTGATGCAAAACAATCAAATAATAGTTAAAAATTAAATTATATTCTAAAATTTCAAGGAAAGCTCAATTCACTTAAAAGAAATGCAAGTGTTACTTAATTTTTAGTAATTCTAGGGTACTCCTCGTTAGGCAAACAATTACTAACAGGTAGGTCATCGAATTTTACATTTCCTTCGTCGTTATGGTATAAGCGGTGTTTTATCTGTCACGAACAGCTTTTTTAGTAATAACTGTACAGAAAAGCTTGTTCAATATAATTTAGGATAGTTTATAAATATACATGGTATTTTTTGCTTATACATATCAGACCATAGTTATTTTTTTTTATTGAAGATCCTGTAGATTTTCACATTTTTAGTTTTTCCGTTCAAAATATAATTTTGGCTGTGTAAACTGGAAATCACTGCATTTACATATTCAAAAGTTACAAAGTTACAACAACATGTTACAAAATTTATTAAATCAAAAACGTTTGTAGATGCATAATAATTGCATTTAATAGTTATTAAAATAATTATTACTATCGCTTATAAACAAAATCAGAAAGTTTGAGAGAACTTAGAAATTGAAACACGGTAATAAGTGCTCAAACATCAGAAGACTTAACTGCTGCTGAATTGAAGAAGGAAGACGATTTGAACAACTATTTAAATAATTGATTAAAATTTTATTCCTTCTTGCTTTATTTAAATGTTGCCATTTGAATCTTGTTTTTTACCTCATTGGAGCTTTCGGACGGGGCAATATTGCGACTTAAGGTTTGAGTAATTAAAATTCTATTTGAACGATGAATCCAAAAACGCAAAAATATAAAGAGTATAAAATAAAACACAGATACTTCCAAATTATAGTTTTTGTGACTAACTTTAAACTTTATTCGAACAAATTTTTTGTTAAGTTGGGCGTTTCGTTGGTTTTTGAACCGACATGGCTTCGAGTCATCATCAGGCTGATGTTAAAATATAAATAATGATGGATGATAATCAAGGGAAATATTGAAAAAGTTACTTATATATGTGAATTTAAAAAGTCAATAATAAAAGATTAGTTAATGTACTTAAATTTTGTGCATATTAATATTATAATTGTACAAGTACATGTACAAGTCTATTTTGAGATTAAAATGATAAAAGGTGAACAGCCTATTTATAGTACAAGTAGCTGTCGTCATATTGGCTACCACATGAAATATTATGCTAAAACTATACAGATTGGTAAATAAATACCTATGGAACATAAAATCGGTCTTCCCTACCCAATATGGCCGAAAGTGTACTGAAAACGTCAACTTTTGGTACATATTTTCTTTGAGTAACTACCTGATAATGTAAGAATCGGTTTCGTTAAAATGGTAAAGGTGAACCAATCAGCCCGTCTAAGTCCTCGACAGACCACCAGATATGGAGCATTTTCGGTAACTGTCCTACTTCATAAGATCAAAATATTTTTTTAATTGGAAAGACAAAATATTCACAATTAGATTGCATAGATATGCAAGTTTCGAGGAGGCTATAAAAATTCGGAAAACCAAGTTTTATCTAGTGTATATGTTAAACCGGAAGTTGACGTTTATATTACACTTTAAGCTATGATAAGAGAGGTACATATGCGATTTTGTGTTCCACAGATATTGTCACTGATCTAAGTATTTTCAGCCTGATATTTTTCCAGGTAGGTAACCTTATGGTTGTCGCTCGTATTGCTAAAGTTAAGTAAGTGACAAAATTAAAAAGAATTATGCCATTGTGTTCTGTATTGTTGCAGAAGACGCCTACGAGTTTACATATTAAAAAACAAAAAATGAAAACATACCATTTAAATAACATAATAAATTTACATTTGGTTGTACGCCATCTTATAAATATAAATGTAGCAAGTATCAAACGGTGATTTTATACAGTAAATATTAATTTTAACAAATTACCAACAATTACCATACAAGTTATTATAAGTGATAATTAAACCCAAAACTTCTAGATGTAAGATGTAAATGCTGCAAATCCCTTAAATAAGGTAAGAGTGATCTCGTTGCCTAGATTTAAATTTAGAATGTTGCAAGACATTCCTGGTATACTTCACCGTGACTGATACTCATCAGGTGCATAATTTGATATTTAATGGTTTTGCTCGATTTGAATGATTTGGTAAAAGCTTTTGGAGTAGTTTTTTTTATAACAAGTATATATTGTGACATTGAATGTTGATGGATGGGCACTAGATAAGAATAAGGAAACTCTTCATTGTATTTTTCAAGTAGTGCGTGTGCGTTAGAAAGTTAGAAAGTAAACATACCATTTATACTTTACCTTTTTCGGTAGCTTAAACCCTTTAAAACAGTCTACTGTGACACAGGGTTTGTAATTTATTTCAGAATGTTATAAGTGGTTTTCTGACGTCGTTATAAAACTGAAAATCATTTAAGTAAAGAATAAAAGCTATTACAATCATTTTTAATGTATAACAAAATTTAAGGGAAGAAATAACTTTTCATTTTAGCTCTATTCCAATTCCTTCAAAGTTAGCATTTCCGTAAAAGGCTGCCACAATGTTGTTTTCAAAGATAAAAAACAAAATGATAAAGCATTATAACAAAAAAAAACTTTACATTATATTTGATTGACAGTGAAAAATGTTTATAGAGAAATAGAGGAAATAGGTCAAGAACAACCACGATCTAGGATGGATAAGTTGTTAGTATTCGGATGAAAATTATGCCAAAATACACAATAATGGAGTCTATAATTTAAACCAAAATTAAAAAGAAATTAGTGATTATAATCATGAACAAAAGAGTGGGATGGTGGGCGTGGGAGGTTATTTTATAATACTCGATCTCACTGAATGAATTGGACGAAGATGTTCCACGTGATAAGGCATGACTTTAACAAACCAGCGCACCATGCAATATTATTTTCTAATAGGTGGCTTGGAAGAACAAATTTTAAGGTATAGATAAACCTGAGTACCCTGGTTTTTTGTTGGGTTGTCTAAAAAAAGTATTTGTGACACATTTTACTGTTAAAAATATTAAAACGACAGAACAACTATTAGAACTATCTATCCTGACACTTCGAAGGTAGATTAGGTCATTGGCAGAAAGTAAATGGCAAACATTTTCAATCCTTATTCCAGAGAAAGTCTCAGAAGCTTGAGAATATAAAAAGTTTATGTTTTAACTTTGTTTAATTTTTGCCGTAAGACAGCGTTTCCTAATCGTTTTGATACTCGAAACCACGCTTTAACAGGAGCTTTTACCGTAATTTGTTTCAATAGTATATTTGCAATGCAACATGCAAAACACGTAAATTTCGCGGAACCCCGAAATGATTTCCACGGAACCCCAGACTTCCACGGAACACAGTTTAAGAAGCGCTGGCCTAAGCTAATGTTATTTAGCTTTTTTTTAAGTATTTTCTTACATAAATTTTAAAAATTTAGAATTTTGTACGCAGAAAAAACTTTGTAAATAATTGTTTTTTAAAAAGTCGATGACGTCATAAAGTGGTCATAGTGATCGATTAGTCGTTCTGATTATATCAGATTTATGATTTTTAAATTTACGAAATCACATTTTTTAGGAATAATATTGTTCTAAATTTTGATCCATAGATAGTATCGACGATATAGGTGCATATTAGATGTTTAACTTTAATAAAAGTAATTTATTTTAAAGTAAGTTTAGAAATTACTTTATGCGATGTTATCAATTATTAATAATATTTTTACTAAATTTAAAAGTTCCATAGATTTATAATTAACTTAAAGGAAAGTACATACGAATGAATGTTAACCTAAGTTAATACTTCACCATCAAACATTCTAAAGATTAATATTAAAGGGGTAAACTTTCACAAAGTTCATGTTTTCTTTTCAAGTCTGTAGGTTTTGTATTCTGCTTACTTCTCAGATTCCCTATTTTTTATCACTTTTACATACTTGATAATGCTCGTTACATCTTATATTTCAACTTTGACAAGATTTCTGATTTTTCTTCGAGTTACTTTTAAGCTTGTTTAACCTACAAAAAATGCTTCGCCGATTATATAGTAGCGGTCTATTTCAAGCTAAATATATAAAATTAACAATGTAAACCAATTAATGAAATTATTCTAATCCGTGTAGGGTTGAAAATACCATTGATGTACAACAACGAAGTATAACATTTGCATAAATTGAATTACCTACATAGAAACGTTGTTGACCTATCTGCAAGGTCTGTTATATGGATTAATAATTAAAAAAATTATGTTTGCCTAGAATAAATAGTTTATTTTTCAAGCATTATTTATATCTTGTGTTCTGCCTCTACATTAGCATTGTATAACCCACATACAGGAAATTATGAAAATAAAACATTTAATTTGTAGGACAAGTCGATATTACACTACAATTGTGCACCTTTTCAATAACATCACATTAAAAGAAGGGATTTAAATTATGTGTAAGTAGGAAGACTTCCAAGTCATCTGCGCTCTTCTGCTTTTAGGCTTCGGAAAATAAAGAAGCTATTGCTCATTTCGTAAAACCTAATTATAATTTGTGAATTCATATGAAATTAACGCTACAGGTTGTTCGTGAGATAAGGTCAACTTTTAACAGAAATATGTGGCGCCTAATTTGTAAAAACATTCATAAATTTGCATGCAAAAATCATCGCATTTAACTGCCAATCGTAATTAAAAATAAAATACTTTTTTTTATTTATTAGAGATTGAATTGCGTTAGTGAATTAATCAAATGTTTTTTTACATTATATTTATATAAATAATTATTATAATAGCCTTAGTTGACTACATGTTACTTGAAAATTGGAACGATCTTTAGAATTAATGTCATTACTAATTCTTGAACCTTAAATTCGGCAGTTGAATAATAAGAATAGACAATGGCAAAAGAAATCTAATTCAAACAATCTTTAAATTTTCATGAATTAAACGTAGAAAATGAAATAGGAAACACTAATGATTTAAATAAATAAAAGTTACAAATTAAACAAAAGGAATGTTAAATAATCATTTTAATTAAACAATAAGTAATTAAATGAAGTAAACAAATGTTATTAGAGAGTTATCCAAAGTAACTGTAATTATTATGATGTACAAAATAAATGTACTTAAATCTCTGTAAAAATTAAAATATCAAAACTCAAAGAATCACCAAAGAAACCAAAGATAAATGAATTGTTGGGTAAACATACCAGTACAATTATTGTCTAAAACATAAAATGCAGAAATGATATATGGATAGATATCTAGTGGTAGAAATACTATGTAATATTTAAGCAGGACATGAACATAGAAGTACTGATGTTTTACAGTTTTACAAAGTTCAAGCAGAGTCTCTTTTCCTCTCAAATACTATAAACAAATTACCCTCCTTCCGCGAATATAGTTCACAGGATTAATTCGCGTTTTTTATTTTATACACGAAGGCTATGACAAAAGTTATGTTCAAGATATATGACACTAAAAGAATTAATCTCTTTATACTAATGGTTGCAGTATACGCTTCCTAAACTATTAAATTATTTGTCGGTAACCATTTATAAAGTACGAATATGTTGTATCGTTTAGTTTTATAATCTGCTAATTTGTTAAGGTCAATATTATTGCAAAAAGATAAAGGTAAACCGAGAGTATTTCTCTTTTATGTTATTTCATCAGATAAATAACATTGCGCAGATAAGCATTTGCTTAGCGATGAACTATCGTCCCATAAAACTGTAAAATATCAGTTCAGTGAATTCTAACGTGATCATGTTTCATTAGAATTATTGAGGATGGTTGTACATCTTTTTAGGATAGTCAGGTGTTCTTAGACATAAAAATAAATGCAACACTACACTACGAGGGTTGCCTTTTATGTTGTTACAAATGACCACTAGATGTCTCCAATGTAATAAGTTATTGCCATATTCGTAAAATTTGACATTTTGTATTGTAAAATCCGTGGCGGCTTAGAAATTAACAGAGTAGTTTGTTTACAGTACGCGTTTAAAGAAAGTAAT
>JAHWXV010209368.1:0-13891 GCA_024586415.1 Phrixothrix hirtus | reverse complement strand
AAGCTCCCTATCATGAACGGGTTACTCTGCAAGCCAGCACGTAGTTGCCCGTGCCGCGACTACTAGGAAGTATAGGTAATGCACTGACACACTCGGGCACACAAGACAACATATGCTTCTATTTCCTTAAACATGTTAAACATACTGAACGATGCGTCAATATGGTTTGATTTTCTAAGATTGCGTTTATGACTTGTTATTGAAAATTGAACTCAGCACGTATTCGTGAAATGGCGATTGATGGACATTGTTTGCGAATGGAACTTAAATTCTGAACCTAATGGAGTTGAACTAGATGTGGAATAAGCACCCCTACGGTTATTGTACTCACAATTGTGTGTATCGTATACACACAGTTCATAAAAGTCAAAATCTCGATTTACATCGGTTATTCTAATACCACATGCCTGTGTTGGGCGCATTGTATCTTTGTCTATTGATATTCCAGTTGAAGTAAGAATTTGTTAAATAAGTATGGTCCAAACAACAAAGATATCTGTTTTTTTTTTAATTTCTACTGAGAATAATAATCGCTATCGTCGTCAATAAAGAAATATAAGTGTTTTACGAAGTTCACGCAGTTATTATAGCATGACACATCATTGCAAACATAATAGTAGAAGAAGCAATGTCACGTGGACTAATTCATTCAATACGAGTTAGTTGCTGTTGGTGTTGGGATACTAGTGGCAATTTAGCAAAATAATTGCCCGTATAAAGTACAACCGATAATTATAGAACGATAAAGAATTAGCGCTGAACCCTTGGGTGTTGTAATACAAAATATTATAGGACTTATAAGAATAACACAAAACTGTGTCATACAGTACAAATCGACAGTTATTAATGCAACACAGCAAATAAATGTCAAGGCTGTTGCAGAATATGCAGGCTTGTAAACTTGAACTTGGTAAATAAATACGAACAAAAGCTGATCAAGTTGTTTGAAGTAAAACCAATTAACAAATTACAATTTATAGACGCAAGAAGTAAACAACAAGATATGACAGATGACATGGACCAAACAACATTAAAACAAATTCACAAGCACGCAAAGTCGGCGGACTTACTACTGTAATAATACTTACAATATTTATAATGGCGTGGAAAGCAGTAACATGAGGGTGGAACAAAAGGAAAAAGAAAAGAACACTAGCAACAGACCAATTCGAGATGACATTGTTGAGGGCAACGACGAGTGGCATAGAAGATGAAAGTGGACAGCAACAGGCAAGTCAAATAACACAAGAAACACCAGGCCAACAAATTAAGTCTGACTTAAAAAGATGACAGTGTGTCAAAAATACTTAAAAATAATCAAAAAAACTAGGAAAATTAGAAATTAAGAAATAGATATTATTTAAAAGTATTTCAAACAAAAAATAATGTAGGCTAGATTGCTGCATAAAAGGTAACTATGTTACAATAAGTGCAGAATAATAAGTTTAGTCATAAGTAACAATCATAAGGAATTGCTAGCAGATTCAAGATCAGTGAAACATTAATCGCAACTATAATAAATTATTTAAGAAATCACTGCAAATCTGCGTAATGTAGAGAAATAAGATGAAAAGAATTAGGAATTAAAAGAGAGAAAACTTCTGGCACTAATTTAAACTAAAGCTGAACTTTGAATTATTTGAAACTTAGAAATTAAAAGTAGGTAAGGAATTCATTTCTAAACATGTTGAAAGACCGCAAGAAGCGAAACAATCAGATCTAGGTTAGAGAATTGTATATAACGTTAAGTTTTTGTTTTTAATAAGCATTCTGTTAAATGGTTCATTGCCGTTTAATTAGAGTCACGCTAGTCACTTGAGTAAAATCTTGATGGTTAGCACATCTTCAATTCTAAGCCGCAAATAAGATTATCCTTAAGGCTTAGAACAAGTGGGAGGTGAAAACGGATGTGCATCAGAGGACAAGGAATTGTTATTATTAATTTTGCTGTTACGATAACTGGTGCCAATCATCCTAACGGATCAAATAGTTTTGCTGTCTCCTATAAGATCAGTCTTCTTGTCCATTTTTTATTCTTCTCTTGCTTTACTTCGAACAAAAATTCATATCTTACTGGATTCCATTGAATTCCTAATGGTCTTCTTGTCTCTTTTTGTTCATCTCCTATTGCTTCTTTTATCTTCACCATCTTCTTGACTATCAACTATTCTGGAATTTTATCCAACACTTCTTAGCTATTACTCGACCATTTCCTAAATGTAAATCCTCCTTTTTGTAATAATTCTATTAATTCTTTGCCCTGTTCTACACCTTCTTGGTCATTTTCTGCCCCTGAGATCAAGTCATCAAAATAGAAGTCTTCTCTTAGTTTTTGTGCTGCACTTGGATATCTTACTCCTTCTTCTTTTGGTAAAGTTTGCAATTCCTAAGTATGGTGCTGCTTTCTTTCCATATGTTACCGTTGTTAGCTTATATTCTATCAACGGTTCTGCCGTACTTCTTCTCCGTATTATTTTTTGGATCTCTTGGTCTTCTTCGTTTACCATTATACGGTGGAACATTTTTGATATGTCTGCTGTTGTAAATACAATTTTATGCTTCCTCCATCTGAGCATTATGTCAAACAATTCTTCTTGTAATCTTGCCCTATGTGTATCTTGTCATTGCTGCTTTGCTAGACCCATCAAATACTACTCTAAACTTCACAGTTGCTTGCACTGCATGGTGTGGTATGTACTATCCTTGATTTTCTTTCACTTGCGTTATTTTCACCATGTGCCCCAATTGTTCATACTCTTTTATGAATTCTTTGTACTGGTTTTCATATTACACACCAATCGGCCCTGGATCGTTATACGTTGGATCCGCTAATTCTTTTTTGTTTCAAATATCTTGCTAGTAATGACCCTGTCAGCTTAGGTAGTATTAAAGCTTCTGTCATTCATATCATTTTACTCGGAAACCTTGGGTATAACACTACATTTATTTTGTGTCTTACTTTATTTACATCTTTGTTCCCTAGCCTTGTTGTTTCTGCTTTTATCGGTTGGCTTGGTATTCCTAATATCTGCTGCTTCTTCTGTTATTAGCGTGGCTTGCGATCTCTGATTAATTAACTCTCTTAGGAGTTTTTGTTTTCCTTCGTATGTTCTTGCTCTTACTAGCGCCGTTGCTAGTAACACATTTTTCTGTTCTCTCTGTACATAATTTGCTGATGCTTCCTCTATGACTTCCGTTTGAGGCTTCTTCCATCTGGCATTTGCTCCTACTTGTTTGACTTGACCTTGACACATGTCTTTTGTACACCGTTTCTGTCCTAAAATTATTGTTATTACTATTACCTTGGTGTGTTTCTATGTGTATTAACCGATGATGCGTTCTTCCACAAATTTTACACCTGCTTTGATTGTTACATAACTTTCGGCTACCGTGTTTCAGGCAATTTACACATAATTTCTTCTCACTGCTTTGTTCCTTTCTGTGTTGTTTAGGCTTCTAAATCCTTTGCATGTCACAATGTCATGCCCTTGCTTGCAATATCCACATCTCTGCTCTTACTGTGGGCCTGTTGATGCTTCTAATGCTTGACATTTTTTCCTCATAAATTGTATTGTTTCTTCTAAAGTTTGAATTTCCAATGGATTACTTACCGATTGTTCATATATCCTCTTTGTCTGTGCATCCCATTCATTCATAACTATCTGCGAGATTATTGACCCACATTCTTCGGTTTTTATTCCTAAATTTTGTAACACTTGTACGGATTCTACTGTTCTATCATGAATTTATTTTAGTTCCGTAATTGACTCATCCGTTAAAGACGATAAGTCGAATATTCTGTTTACTAGTTTTGAAAATAGTAGTCCTTTATTTTCATATCTCTGTTGCAGTTTTTCCCATGCTACTTTGTAATCGCCTTCCGTTATTTGTAAATGCTAGATTAGGCCGTTTGGCTCTCCTCTTACGTACATTTTTAAATATTGCATTTTTCTACCTGTGATATTCTTGGATTCGCATCTGTTAATCTTTTAAATAATTGTTGAAATGTTGTCCACTTGTCGTAATTACCCTGAAACAAGGAAATCTTAATTTCTGATGATTTAACGTTATCTTGCTTTGTTTGAATCGACATTTTTGCCTTTACTTTCGCTAGTACATGTATGACCTCTTTTTCTATTATGCTCTGCTCTTCTTCATCCAATGCATGCCATTTTTTTGATAGATTTTCATGTAGTGACTGATAATATGCCTTTCCTTTTCCTTCACTGTCTTCTAGCAACTCTTGATGTGTTGCTAATGTTCGCTGAAACATTTGTAGTGCATTATTTCCTTCGTTTTTATCCCGTGTTTCATCCTTTCCTCAATTTATTGTTATTATAAAGACTTCTTTTGCTTCTTCATATTCTGCCTGTACATGTACCATGAACTTGCCTATAAAATAACTACGACTTACTTGACCTGATTTCTGCATTTTAGCGCCATTTTTTATAAATTGTTCCCATTTTTCTTTTATCTTAATTAAATGCTTGGTTTCGCTTGACTTAGTCGTTCTTTGATAACTCTCCTTCGTTGCACCTATTAATTCCTTCCCCAAATTGCTGTTGCTCTGCAGCTAGTTGGTTGAATTGCAGGCTTCCTGCTGATATTTCGTTTACTAATATATTTAAACTTTCTTACCTTCAATCTTTTCGGCTCATTGCCTGTATTCGTTGGCTTCTGAATTCTTGTGACCTTCAGTGCACTTAAAATCTTTCGAATTTTTTACTTGGCTCGTGGCTTGTGACTCGTAGTTCATATCTCCTTCTTCTTCGCTAGTTACTTATCCTTTCTCCTGCCTCTTATTTCGTTCGAAGGACAATATGATAGGTTTAGCACCCTAAAAGTAAAAATGTGCTTCGGAATAATTCCTTGTCATTCGTTTTCATCTCCAACTTGTTCTAAGCCTTAAGAATAATCTTATTTGCGACGTAGAATTGAAGATGTACTAACCATCAACATTTTACTCAAGTGACTAGCGTGTCTCTAATTAAACGGCAATGAACCATTTAACAATGTTTATTAAAACAAAAACTTAACGTTATATACAATTCTCTAACCTAGATCTGGTATCTACAGATAGGTCGAAATATGGAAAGAGAGATTTCGACTAATTTGTTAGGTGTAACCCAATTTGTCTTTCATGTAGAATCAGCGGCTATTTCGAAAAGTGAAAAAGGTTATATTCCCAAAAGTTATGAGACCAAATGATGGAATGACAAAAGTATACATATTTGTAGGTACAACAAGTATAAAATAAAAGCTATACTAGATTCGTAACACTGAAGGAGAGTATTTGTATGTTGTATAATAATACCTAAAGAAGAAATAAAGCCTGTACACATGCCTATGTCGGTAAATCACTGCCTGGAAGAAAATAAAAAATAAACACAAAAGTGTTATCATTTAAAAACATACATAAGCTGTTTATCTTTATAATTTCATTGAGAATGTCATAAATAATTTTTTACATAATATACATTCGGCTAGATTTTACGGATTTACTACAAGAACTTTTACTCTATGAGCTTCTAAGGCTGATCGATTTGTCAGACTTTCTACTAGTTTTGTTCCTTATATTATCACTGCTAGATTTTTTCAAACACGGCAATTTGCTAGACTCTCCACTTTTTTCACAATTGATACTACCACCGCTAGATTTTTTATGGTCGCTCAATTTGCTATATTTCCTACTTCTTCTACCCCCGTTAGTAGATTTACTAGGCTCTAAATATCAAAATTTAGACCTAGATTTAATATGGTGAACCTTTTTATTTGATTTCTTAATTTTTGGAGAGTTTCTAGCTTGTTCGTAATAATGTTCTCTATCTATAACATCCATTTTATTCCAAATAACCCCTGCTTCCTTTGCCAATTGTACCATAGCTTTTCCTGGATGTTTCGTCGAAATTTTCGGAGAAAATTGAGAAAGGGATTACGAGTAATTTTTCCAAGTTTATTTACTTCACCTTTGTTTCGTTTTGAACAACCCGGATTCGTTTTAACGATAATTTTAAAGATCGAGGGTAAAAATTTATTTAGAAATTTAAATGATTTTAAAAACGTTCAAATAGACATGGACAAAATTTGTTATTTTTTAAATAAATTTATGACATTTGCCAACTAAATTTTATTCTTTATTGTTTATTTTACTCGTTCCTTTTTGTTATAAAGGTTTCGAGATGCAGACATTTCTTTAGCTATCATGACGCTTCGACTGTAATGGGCATTTCGCCATAGGTACTAAAATTTAGCTGACCTTAGAGGCGTTTCAAACCCCTTTTGTAATTTTAAATTTCAATCCACAGTTTGAAAGTCTACATTTTAATTTTATCAACTGATGTCTAACTTTATAATAATTTTTAGTTCAAATAACATATTGTTTCAATTGGAATAAGTAAAATATAATCACCAGTTATGCCTGTAACAGAAGCATCTATTAGTTAAAGTTGCTGTTATCAAAGTTATTTGAATTTTCAGCTAGTTAATTTTAAAATACAAATAAAAATGTATCGTGGCAGTTTAGGAATCTTCATTTTAACTTTATTTTTATCTTTCCTTGCACTAAATTCAATATTTTTGGTATGACATAATCTGTTGTGTCCTCATATTACGCATGCGTCAATTACGCTATCGAAAACTGTTTATTTCCACTACCTTTATAGTGTCGTTTTTATTTCCCTTAAAACGACCAGTTTTATTTAATTAATCAAGGTCTTTTTGAAACTTAGTCAATTTTAATTATCCTATGTATATAAGTTATATTATTTTATATTTCTTCCTTTTAAAAGGATTATTCATATCTGTAACTTTCTTGAAACGTTAGTGTGTTTAGGGAAGTTATTAGAATGGGTCAAAATTTCATACGTGCCGATTTCAACAAATTTTCATGTTCTACGTATTTTTGGCTTTATGCATATCTGTGCGAATAATTTCGTCTACGTTAACGCAAAAATTGCTCAACAAATTGCTTTCAAATTTGGAGGATATAAACTTGATGACCATGTCATGAATTGTAAAAGCTTTAGGTGATAATCGGTGAGAGGGCAGGTCAAAAAATTTTAATTGGCTTAGCGGTTAGAGCACATTTGAAAATTCAACGTGTCTCAGAAGTCTTGGCTATGAAATGAAGATAATATGTCTTATCTAGGTCGTACAGCTTAATGAAATAACTAAATTTCGTTGGTAGTACGAGTTGAAAGCATTAAAATTATATTAAATGAATATTAGTCTGCTGAGAATACAGGCTAGTGAGTGTTTTTGAGGTTATGTATGTTATATTTTTTACTTAAATCCATTTGTTATAAATAAAACATTTTATAATAAATTAAAGAACTATGATTTATTTTATAATGTTATGGGTAAAATTCAAATTAACAAAAATCAAAAATTATAACAAATGTTAAATGTGTTGCCCGTTTTCATTAATACACACATTTATGCGACATTTCATATTATTAAACACATTTTATTATATTCTGTCATTTATTTCTTCACAACTTCTTATTATATTGTTTTTTATATCTTCTATTATGTACACCAAATCTTTGAATACAGAATTTTTTAAGGGATTATACATCACAAGAACACGGTGAAAGTCTGTCTATGCTTATTAACCTGTCTCCAAAGAACTCATGCAGATAATTAAATGTTTAGTGGGCAACATGCAGACTAGCGGAAGCCTATTGGAAGAAGTTTTGAAGTTCATTATTATGAAGTTCATTTATAAATTGTCGCAAAATAACATCTCTATAAGTAGCAGCATTTACATGATCTTCAAAAATATTGGGCCGATAAGTTTTCGCCTTGATATCGCTAACTACGCATCAATTTAAACTGGATTCAAAGGAGCTTCTCTAAGAAAATGCGGGTTGTCAAAGCTCCACGTGCGCATGCTTTGAGAATTTTAATGTCCATCCAAGTTATCACGTGCGCTCTTGGCCTTACGCCACAGCGACAGCACTGATGGCCCTTAACTCGTTGGTGGAGGTTGGGTTCCCGATAAAGTACACCAGTACCGTCCAGCGCGCTATAAGAAAGTCGAGATATTGGAAAAGACGGGGCGCCCCTACTCCAGAAGACCGCTCAAAGTATGGGGCTGTTCTAGGAATAGATAGAGCAGCATCCTGGCCTTTTGTTAACTTATTCCGGGGTTCCTCTTTCCGCGTCGGTGGAAGAACTCCACAGGTTCAACAAAACTGCTACGCTGTGAAACGTGCTGATTAATTCCTAGGAATATACCATTAAATCTTTTAGGTGGGATCTTTCAATATTTGACACTATGTTGAGTTCCTAAACACATCGAACGTTTTGTTTTAACATAGAACCAATACACGACCGATTTTACTGCCTTTACGACTCGGCAAATGCGTACCCGATTTTGAAAAATATGTCACCGAACCCTATCAGATGTTTGGAAGTTACGTTTCTCTGTCACACTTCTGGCACAATTGGACATTTTAATCGACACAGACGTAAAAGAAACGCGTCTATCGTGTTTTCTTTATCCAATTAAAAAAACCAACCAACTTATTTACCTTTCTTTTGAGAGAGAAAAAAAAATTCCGTTTTTGTCAACAACCGCGTTTCTAAGAAACAAATCCACGGCAGCAATTTAAGAAAAAAAGATTTTGTCCGTTATTAGCGGAACGCCACCAAAATCTGACAAAGTGAAATCAAGTCTCGTTTGAAGAAAATGTTAAATTTAACACATCGTCATTAATATTTTCATTGAACCAGTACGTCAGTATTTTATTATAATCTGATGGCAGAAGTTCTTGATACATTTGAAACTTATATGAATACTTATGAAGATCTTGACAAACAACCCTATGAATAGTAGTACGTTTTAAATCTACCTGTTGGACTAATCTCCTAATTGAAGAGGTAAATTTTTCTTGTATTGCATTTCCAACATTATTTACAATGTTCTCATTTCTAGCACGAGATCTTTCACTTCTTGGTCTATGATTAATAATCTCAGTGCTGCGGAAACAATCTACTGATCGTAACACTTGATTGATATCATGCTGCCATTCGCCATTTCCCATACGTCGGCAATTAAGAAAATAACTTTCCACAATAAATATCCTTTTTGTTCTTGTGTAAACATTTTCACGTTTAATAAATACGAAGTTTGATAGTAATTTGTAATAATCAATTACAACTAATAAAAATTACATTTGTTGGTTATTTGTTTTGACGTTTTAATTTTAATATGTGTTGTATAAGAAAAGATCTACCTTGTCAAGGGCATAGCAAAGGTTGATCCCAAGACTTCTGGGACACATACATACATAACTTTTTTCACGTAATGTCCGCTAGAATTTAGTGGATTAGTCTGAAAAATGTTTAAGCTTATTGAAACATTCGATCAATGTTTTGATTTTATACATATTATTAAGACAAAATAAAATCGTTAAATTATTTTAAAATATATTATGTATGTAGTGTGACGTAACGAACCAGAGATGTCACCAAAATCCTAATCACGTTAATCTGTGGTCCCAACTTTAATATTATCGCTTTACAATTGACATTATATTTAGGTTCAGATTAACTTATGCATGACTCATCGCAGCAAATTATTATACTAAAATACAAACTGTATAGCGTTTCATCAAACAATATGTATTAGAAAGATATTATTTCAAAATAGAATTCTGCCAATTTGAATATACAAAGATCGGCAAACCCTTTGGCCTACTTCATCATCTTCTTCAAGCAATTCATTGGGATTTAAGTTAAATACTATACTAACCTGTGACCTATTTTCACTCCACACACAGACCAATTTCTAAAACATAATTTTCGGACTTAGGAGACCAGAAAACGTTAATTTGCAATAAAATTTCGACATGGAAGGTACTTTTTCTCTTATCTATACTTCATATAGGGTAAGAGAAAATAAAAATACAAGTAAATTATTTTTATCTAGAGTATATGTGCATAGTTTAAAAAAATCGGGATTTCCCATTTGACGAGGTTCCCTTGTAAGTTCAATTAATGCCGTAATGTTTTTGCTATCGCTAGATTTTCTAGAATTACCCCAGTTCGTTTGCAAATAATTGGATTCACTAAGCAGTAGATTAATTAACATACATATTTTTATAGACAAAAATATCTAAAGGTTCTCTATATTTCGCAAATTATAAACTAATTTGTTTAAATATTATATATTTCTAATTATTGCAGTTAACTTTTGTCTTTTCAAATTAAAGCTCTTTTAAATAGCTTAGTATTCAATTGTAAATCGTTGGATCAATAATTGAATTTATTTCATATTAATCGTAATTGTAATATTGTATTTCTTGTATATCTTTTATACTAATTTTGTTGTATTATAACGACCTTTATTTTATTTATCTATTTTATATATAAATCTTAGTTTTAAGTTACTTTTATTTGCAGCTATCAGGTAAGATGCATCTGTAACCTAGAAATTCAGCGATTAACTGTACAGCCAGTTTCGCATAGTTACCTATGAAGCATCGTCAGATGAAGTGGTGTCCTCTAGACTTTTGACTATTTTACCTTCATTTTATGACATCGGCGCATAAGAAATCACTGAAAATCTTATGTTTATGTACCTTAGAACCGCGCCTTCTCCTTAGTTAGTTGCACACCTCTGTAGATTTAAATTACTACGTTTAAAACATGTGTAGCGCCATTTGATCTCCTCACAAATATTTTTCGCAAATTACCTGCCATTGATAATGAAGTTAGCCCAATGGCAATAATTCATGTATAAAAAGATGAAAAATGTTCTTGTACTGGGTTTGTCCACAAACAATGTTTTGAATGCTTATTAAAAACAAATGAAAATTTACTTTCAAAGTAGTTTATTTCTGTCATACTTTATACCGTGTGCCCCAAAGGTATGGAATAATGGTTCTGTAGGTATAACCAGACGTTGTATTAAAAATATTTCAAAAAAAAGTTGCTTAACAAAATATTCCACATATTTTCGAGTAAAACTAAACATTTCATGATGATGTCATGGTGTAGTTATGACGCCATCAATACTTTTTTAAATGAAATACCCTGTATATTATTGATTTTTTACTTTAGTCTAAGTAATACCTTTTAAAATGGTATAAGGTTTAGACGGTGTAAAATTAAAATTTTTCGAGATATTTGAATGTTAGTTAATAAATTGAAAGACCGAGAAAGGTACTAATTTTTTATTACTTGTAAAAACAGATCATCTAATGTAATGAATGTTCGAAATTTTGTCCATTAACAGCGATACAATCACTCATTTGGTCAGAAAAGGCACGAACTAAATTTCTTAATGTGTCGGGCAATATTTGTGCTATTTCAACTCGTAGCCGTTTTTCTAATTCTGCCAGATCATTAGGGCGGTTTCTGTAAAGTTTATTTTTCAGGTGGCCCCAAAAAAAATTGCAAGGCGTTAGGTCGGGAGATCGTGGTGGCCATTCCACAAAACCTCTTCGTCCTATCTAAGGATTAGCAAACACTTCATTTAAGTACCTACATACATTTAATTGAAAGTGAGGTGGTGCCCCATCTTCTTGTAACCAAATGTTATTATTGATGGAAAATAGAGCTATACAAGATGGAATTACTTATTCTTGTATCAATTGTAATTACCGATCACCAGCAAAGTCTCGATAAATAAAAAAGGGACCAATAATGTAGCCACCACAAGTTCCTGCCCAAACGTTCAGTTTCTGTGGTGTTTGTGTGTGATCTTCAATCATCCAATGAGGGTTGTTAGCGGACCAGTACCGAGAATTGTGCCTATTCACTCTTCCGTTTAGATAGAAAGTGGCTCTTCATCAGAAAAAATAATTTCATTCACAAAGTTTGGGTAATTCTTAACTCGTTCCATCATGTATTCGCAAAATTCAACACGACTATCATAATCGTCTTAGGATAATTCTTTCGGTAAAATGGATGCTGCTTTTTCTTTTTTAAAATGCGATGTATTTTACTTACATCGTGATTTAAAGCTAGTTGACGAGACGATGAGTGCGGGTTTTCAACCAGTTCTATTAACACATTTAACTTCTTATCATCGTTTGTCGCATCACTTGATAGGCCAATTTTAGTAACACCTCTAACATGATCGGTGTTTCTAAACCGCTTGCTGACAACCGACTCAGTAATCGGCTGACGATTTGGATACATCTCATTAAAAAGAGCATATACTTCCTATTGTGTTCTCCTTCGTTCTCCATAACCAATCATCATTAAAATGATAGTTTTTTCTTTTTCTGTTAAATGTACCATTTTACACTAACAATTGCTATTACAAAACTTGTGAGAGTTTCCTACTTTTTATTGAAAACAATAAAAAAAAATTCCATAGCATCCTAAACTTATCAACATTTTTACGACTAACACCCAAATAATCTCAAAAACTATTAACTTTACACCATTTAAACCTTATATCATTTTAAAAGCGATTACTTAGACTAATGTAAAAACCAATTATATACAGGGTGTTCTATTTAAAAAAGTATTGATGACGTCATAACTAGAAATTACGTGATCATGAAATGTTTAGTTTTACGCCAAAATGTGTAGAATATTTTATTAAGCAATTTTTATTTGACAAATAATTTTTTATACAACGTCTGGTTAAACTTGCAGAACCATTATTCCATACCTTTGCGGCACACGGTATACCTTACATTGTTTTTTACGCAACTATTACGTTACGGCATCTGTAGCGTGTCGTTAGTTTTTTTGTACAATGCCTCGTAGAATGATGCCACTCTGCGAAAAAGCAGATTATTTTTATTTGAAGAAAAACAAATTATCGTTTACCACAAACAGGTGTGTAACGTGTAACACGTTCCTTGTAATATCGTCTCTTAAAATGAAAATATTCTAACAATTTTTAGCAACTGCAAACGATACATAAAACAATTAAATAACAAATTTCCTTTTAAAACTTCAACTTAAAATAGACAACCTTTAATTGATTATAGTATAACATTTATTATTTAAACTTCAAACACTGACACCACAAATTGCCGGAATACGTCAATGGATTTGCTAACTTCAATAGAGTCTATTCCTGTAGTGTGAAAGATAGAGTGCGGTTCCAGGTGTAGCGCCGAAAGGGCAGTCTTCTCTGAGCCCTCAACGTGCGAGCATTTGGCATTGCGTTTTAAATTTTCCTACCTTATATTATGTATTTTCTTTACCTTTAATGCCAAATGTTGGCGGATTTTGAGTCAGGCTGATTCTTTAAGTAAATTCTGTTTCGAATATAATGGGCAAAATTATTTTTTCTTTAATACTTTTTTAATAATCAGCGGTCCTAAATAAAGAGGGTTGGGGAGGGTAGAGTAAACGGCCACATTGGGTTGCTTGTATGTGTGTTGTTAGTTCCTATGGATTGGTGAGTTAAACTCAAATTAATTTACTATCCAGTAATATGCAAAAATATACATCGAGACGCCATATGGCACGTTGCTTATTCTTGAAGGTCGCCGAGTTTATAAACGAACATTTGCTTTGGCACTGACCAATTAATTATTGCAACTCGACCTTTATATGTTCCCTTGGCTTTCAATTTAGCCACTAATCCTGTGATTGATCTTAAATTTTCAGTATGGTCACATAGCAGCAACTCATGTGTCCGCTACCTATAATAAGTAGGACCTATTTTAAAATCTTGTCAAAATTGAGATTCTTTCTAAATTGGGTTTTTACTTTCAGTTATCTTTTTAAAATAAATTATTTCGGCTTAACTTCAATTATTTATATTAAAACAAATTATCTAATCAAACACTCTTCTACCGTTACTTACTATTTGAATATATAATACGAGGCGTGTTTTTTAAGTAAGTACCGTTTTGAGGTATAAAAAAAAGTAGTAAAGATATTGTAACAATTTTATTTTTACATAAAAGCCCAC
>JAHWXV010209312.1:0-16327 GCA_024586415.1 Phrixothrix hirtus | reverse complement strand
CCCTGTATATATATATATATATATATATATATATATATATATATATATATATATACCCTGTTTTTGAAAATTAGAGAAAGAAAAATATATAACACGTAGGATATGAAGTTACAGTAATGATCAATAGCTGGCGCAATACAATTTTATACTGATCCAATGGTTGGAACTTGTGCCAATAACCATAAATAGAAACATTTCTGATTTAGTTGTTAGTACCCAAATATTTGACAAAACAACGAAACCTAATGTAATATTTTATATAAGAACATTTAGTTTATCTATTTCTGATATCTAACACAATTTTCAACAGTTAGTGGTAGTAATAAACAAATAATAATACTTTATTCTTACTACTCTTAAGAAAATTACAATATTTCATTCGTCGTAGGTCGACTAAATAAACATTTAATATAAAGAACCAAATCATATGACATCGTTTGCTGCCACCTATGATGCAAAATCGCTATTGACAAATGCTAACAAAGTTGACAGTTTTATTATATATAAATTTAAAATCCGAAAATTTAGGTAAATAAGCATAAATGCCAATCATAGGGGCAGTACCAACAATAGATATTCTCACCTTACTATTTTAATTTTTCCTGTTAATTACTACTTCAAAAAAAATCAACTCAATTCTCGTTTCCATCACAGAAAGTTACGATTTAAATCTTACACTCACAATTTTATTAACTTCCGCGTTTCCGGAATAGTGGTATCTACATGTATTATAAGAACTGAAATTTCGACTATAAACCAAATTGAAAAGTGACAGATAAAGTCAAAATTACTAAACTAATAAAAATAACTAATAATCTATCGTTTTCATAACAACCATCGCTTTTATAAAAACCCAAACTTCTTGGATCTGAGAATAAAAAAAATTCTAACAAGGTCATGTCACTCTTTTCTTATTTACTGATTATCTAAACATTCATTTACATAATTAACATCCTAGGTACAATTCAAACCAGCATTGTCAAAATACTTAGCACATGTGTTTAATCGAATCGGAGAGATAAATCCAATCGTAATCTTGAATGCTTATCAAAAGAAATACAGAAGCAATTATCTGATATGCTCGGATAACCGTGCATATCAGAGAATATACCTCAACTCAAACTAATAACATCTTGCTGTTAGGTAAGAAATAAACAATTAATATTATCATGTAGTAATTAATTTCACTTGTAAGCTTTTAGGAGATAAGTTTTTTTTAAAACATTTTATTAGAAATTGGTCCAAGACCTCTTTTGAGCAAGTTTTTAATAACAACTTGACAACCTTCCCATTAAAGGTATAATTGCAAATTTATATTTTGATCACAAAGATAAAGTAATTTAAAGAATTTTAGTAAGAAATCAACTTCTTCAGTACTGACAAAGGTAATTAAAAGCACTGCCTAGGCAGAAATCTTAGACCCCCTAACACTGATAGGGGTCAAGCTTTGCCATAAGATATTAATCATAAAATCTGGTGTGAGACAACACACGACTTTTTCTTATGCACATAGATATACAAATATGCAAATGTCTACAAATGATTATTTTTTATATATATTTGGGGAACGATAATTGTAACGGTCACCCATCCAAGTTACTGGACACGCAAAACCTTGCTTAACTCCAGAGATTTTCTCTGCTAACTCTCTTCAACGCATTTTTTCAAGAGAACCTCTAAGTTTGCGTAAAAGGATGTCAAAGACACAAGAACTGTAGCAAGTTTCAAAAAAATTGTTAAAAATTTTTTCGTGAAAATCGCAAGAATAAGGTGGCACTTGTGGTCATTCAATTTTAACTGAATACTTGACATCTCACGGATGTAAGATATATAACTTAAATATAATTTTTGATTTCCAAATGATGATTTCTTTTTGAGATATTTTGTTCACAACTAATACTCCAAGTACTTCCGGTTACTCAATTTTCAAAAATTTATTAGAGAAATTCGTTGGTTACTATAAAACTAAATTAAGTAGCTAAGAAATGTATTAAGTTTAAAAAAATCGTTACAGTCGATTTCAAGAAACCATGAAAATGAGAAATTCGGAAAACATCTAAAAATTACAAAAATAAAGTGGTACTTCCGGTTATTCGATTTTAACCAAATTTTTGAATTTGCAGACAAAGGTGGTTATGACCCCAAATATAAATTTTTATTTACTTAGGACTTTTAGTTTCATAATTATCGTATTTGGAGTTAACAGCGAAAGTACTTCCGGTTACTCGAGAAAATTATCTGAGTAACAGCCTAAATTATGTGAGAGGGTCTTAAACTGTTAAAAAATACAATAAATTTTAAAAAAATCGTTATAGCCGATTTTGAGAAAATCTCAAAAATCCAAAAATTTGGAGAATATCTAAAAGTGATTGAAATAAGGTGGTACTACCGGTTACTCGATTTGAACCAAATTCTTGATTTAGCGCAATAAGGTAATTGTGACCTTAAATATAAATTTTTATTTCGCTAAAGTTTTTAGTTTCATAGTTATTTTATTCAGACTTAACGGCGAAAGTACTTCCGATTACTCGACTTACAGACAATTTTATGAAAAACTGCCTAGATTATATAAAAGGCGATTAAATTTCTAATAAACATTGTAAATTTAAAAAAAAATCGTTGAATCTGATTTCGAAAAAATCTCAAAAAACCAAAAAATGACAAGAATTAAGAGGCACTTCCGGTTTTCCGATTTTAGTGAAATCGTTACTATCGCTTGCATATATAGAAACTCAAATATAAAATTTTGTTTTTCTAGGTCCTACGTACACACGCACACACGCACACGTTGTATTTATCATTTAAAAAGTTTTCAAAAATTCCACCGCCAACTTCAATATATTTATCAATTCTTCTGCAAACTGATGTCGTAACATGATCAAGCGCAGGACGATTATTTATGACAAGGGCTGGAGCGTTAACGATTTTGTTGACTAATGCCTCTTGTTTGTATCGCGCTAGCATACATAATTGATTCTAATCAACTTTATAGACAGTAATCAAGAGGGGATAAGCGTGGCGACCGAGGTAACCAATTTTGTGGACCACCTCGCCAAATTCATCAATTAGGAAATTTAATATTCAGAAAATTTTATACTGCAAGAGTTAAATGAGGAGGGGCACCACCGTGTTGAAAGTACATTATTGTCGAATTTTCAATGAAATATTATCCAAAATATTAGGCACATGGTCTCTTAGGGAGTTAAATATCGTTTGCCAATTAGACGCTTACCAAGTATGAAGAGATCAAGTAACTGGTCATTAATCATACCACGCCATACATTAACATTAAGACGATGTTGGAAACGTTTCTCAACTGTTGCGTGTGGATTTTCGTTGGATCATCGATGGATGTTGCGTAATTATTAATCTCATCTCATGTGAATTGAGCGTCATCGCTAATAAAATGTACTTGTACAACCTTCGATTTTGACTAAACCATTGGTAAAACTGAAATCTTAATTCTGACTCACCCGGCTGAAGATTTTGAAGTGGATGTACATGGTAAGCTTGCAAAGTATTTCTTCTAAGAGTTTTCCATATTATTACGCGTGAAGCATTAATTTCGGCACCAATGCGCCGTATACTTATACTCAAGTTCTCTTCTACCAATTGAAGAACGTTTTCTTCAGCTTCAGTCTTAAGGTAACTTTCTCTTTCCGAATTAATTCTAGCGCTTGCCAATATTCCAGTCTTAGAAATACTAACAAATACATTTTGAATCATCTTTCTATTTAGATTTCTTCTATTCGGGAAACGACGTCGATACTCATTCACTGCTTGTACAGCATTAACGTTGCAGTAACCGTATATGAATATCATATCAGCATATTCTGCATGACTAAATGTATCAGACAGATGTACAAAGCAATGACACAATATGATAACACAGGTAAATTAAACAATAAATCAGTGATATTTTGATTTTAGTGCCTCAAATGGCATACGACATTATTAACGATTGGATATTTAGCCACTTCGAACTTTATTTATTAGCAGAAATAATTGAATACATAATGGATTTTTTTGAAAATGTGTTAAACGATTAATGCAATGCTACCAAAGTTTTAAATAAAAGTACATGCGATGTTTGCTATTTAATTAATTTGCCGTTTTCAATAGTTATCATTTTCGTGAAACATGTCAATTTACCCATGAGTTATGTTTTTCACGTACGCCATCAAAGTGATTTTTCGCGCTTCTGCTTAAGCAATAAACGAAAATGAATAAAATAATGCAAACATTTTTTTCGGACGTGAAAACAGTAGTTAACACAAATAGTTGACCATCTCGAAAACAATTGAGACTTGGATCTAAATATATTGGCTTATTTTGCTTCTCAACGCCATCTTAAAACACTAACCTCTCCTCCCGAAACACCATGTATATTAATTTTCTCTCTTTCGTTCTATATCACTCCAGTATACCCTAAACAAGAATTAGGTATTATTATAATTAGTTCAGATGTTCAGATTAATTAGAAATTCCAATATCTTGCTTTAGGGGATCACAGGTGGTAACATATGCGGGTCAGCACTTTATTCTAATTATCACTGTTAGGATCCTGAATTTTTTTGGCCCATGAACTTTTGTAGCCTTAAACATAAAATTTAGAAATCCGATAGTCTATTAATGAAAGCAATTTAAATAACAGTATTAATACATGATCGTTCCTTAGGGTTTACTGAAGTTGCAGATAATGAAATATGATGATTATTTTTTAAAGCGATATATAAAATCACTTAATTCCTGGTGCTATTTTAATACCATTTCAAGCAGTAATTTAAATATTAAAATAAGAATGATAAAGATATTTAAATATATTTTTTATGCGTTAGTATATTAATAACAAGGTAAATCATTAGAATTGATGTGCTGATAAATTTAATTTTGCTTCAAATGTCCAGTTTTTGGTTAATTTGCCCCACTATGCGCCTGTTACTTAAACTGAAAGAGGAAGTACCAACTCATCATTTCCTGCTCATCCCGGCGTAGAATTTACTATACGCTTTTGGATGAAAAGGTAACCAGTATCCTTCCTTATGATATAAAGAGCAGCAAAGCAACTATTCCACTCCGCAAATGAGTGTCGCGCAAAAGTTAGAAGTACTAGCTAATTCAATGAAGCAATGGAGAGGGATCGTGAACATATATCGCTTATATGTACTTGTATTAAATAGTAAAACTCTAAACTAATACTTGAAGAGGCGAACTGAAAAAAGGAAGGAATACTGCAGCTAGTCTGTTTCCTGTTTAAGATCTCTATAACAATATAACATGTAGGAACAGAATAGTTACCGTCTGTACTTTTGTGACACGGAATATCCAAAATTAAGGTGAAAGTAAATATTACAGTCACCATTTAAACTAAACGTAATACAATGATTATAAGAAAGCCTTACACACAACTGTTAATTTAGGGTACCTAAATTATTAATACACTAAACCAGCGAATTTCAAATATGTATTTACGGACATTAAGATCTCACTATCCAAAGGATAGTACATTCTAACAATTGAGAATTTTATTTTGATTATTTATGCATTTCCACTAAAAGCTATTTTATTATACAGAAACAAGTAAATACCTACATTTCGTGTTTTATATTAAAAACTTTTCTAAATCTAAACCTCTGTTCAACTGTAGATATTGTTAATGATTGCATTTTACAAATGCAGTAACACCATCCCTACTTATGAAATGTATTCATTCCTCAAATAAACAGATAAAGTATACTAAGGAAATGTTTCTACCTATCAAACTTACGCCACATGTTTGTCTAATTTTGATACATTGCTTATAATAGACATCATCATAGTTAGTGCATTACTAAAGTGTTAAGTTGTGAAAGATTTTGTTAATTGTGCGTGTAATTTATTTGTTTACTTGTATACATAATAATATGTATTTGTGCATATGTATTTTATAATGTTAAATTTAACGTTTTTAGTGTAAGAGCACAATATGCTAACGTCGCCATCTTGGTTAGTCAATTTGGATACGAATTTATGTGATTAGGGCACTTCCTTGGGTGTAATTTATTTATTTACCGCGTATACATAATAATGTATATTGCTGCATATGTATTTCAGAATGTTAAATTTGTAAAATTCCATATTCTTAATGCATAAGCACTAAACGTTAACGCCGCCATATTGGTTCGTCTAATGGGATACAACTTTAGGTGTTTAGGATGATTCCTTAGTATTATTTATTCGTTGTTCCAAATATTGAGGTAATGCGATGGCCTTTTATAAACTACAAAACACACAAACAGATGTCTTTTAGCAGCAAAAAAGGATTATTATAAGTTCTAAAAACAATTAATAAATATCAAACTTAGATATGACACTACTAGTATTTCTAATAGCAAATGTCACTTACAAGCAGTCATTCGTTAAAATGGCTGACATATTATAAATTGGACTAGGGAAAGTGGGTGGAGTGTGTATGAAACTTATTTGCTGAGGACCAGTGCAATTGTGTTAAACGCAGCAACTTTATTAATCAATTATAGCGAACCTAATTAATTTGAATAATTTTTTTCTTTACTATCGTGAGTAGAACTATCCCTAGATATTTAAAAGGTAATCGAAACAAACTACTCCATAAAAAGCAAAAACTGGTATCAATTCCGTGAAATTGACAAATTAGATCAAAAAATAAGAAGTGACAAGAAATGTTTGAATGCGGTTTATAAATAGATTGCGTCTGTTTTTTTCTCACTGATTTCTTACGGTATAGCTGCTATTCCTATTGTAAGGAAGCATTTAGTTAACTCCGTTTGTAAACCTGAGTCCAGTGAAAATGGCCTAAGGCGAAAATTGGAAAAAGCGGAATCCTGCTTATTCCGGAAAATATATACGGTCCCGTGAAAATTATAGGGAAAATACAAAGGCTAAGCCGGAAACTGCTTAACGCGAATACGCAAAGGAAATATAAGTCTGATAGAATAAATTTAACCTGTAAAATACGGAAAATTGTGCCTGCATACGTAATGTAAATAATATTTATGCTTTTGATATGTATAAATTTGTATGTATTTCTTAGAAGGAATTAAAATTATATTTGTGTATTAAATTTAACGAGGGACTTTTTAATGTTATTAACAAACAAAAGGGACTTATTTATAGTATTCTGCTGAAACGCAGAATTAACAGTTCTTGAAACTACTCACATGCACTTTCATTCCTAATTGTAAGTACATGCGTATATTGTGCAATTTATTGATGCGGTTACAAGTATTCTCGTGTTGTTACGTCCGCGAATAAAAAAATTCTTTTAATTTTTTAAATCATCTTAATATTGCTATTTTTAACTAGATTTTTTTGTTTTTTCAAATAAAAATTAATCGCATATATAGCACTCTTACACTTAAAGAAACAATTAACCTTACAAAAGCCCACGAAACTGAAGGTTTACGCGCTAAGCAACTCACCGTTAAATTAAACTATGGAAAAACACAGGTATATGATTCCGCAAATGCGGAATGCAAAACTTTCAGAAATCTCAATGTATACATGAAGTAAACATTTAAAATATAATATGATAAAAGCTAATTGATAAATACCCTATGCAAACCAAAAAATTTATTTATGTGGGTCACTTATATGTATGTACTTAAAAAAATGTAAATCGGTTTAGAACGGAAGCCTGTGTAAAAGGGAAAAATTTCATGGTCTCTTGGAATTCCGGTTTAGACAGTTTTCACTGTATATCTTTCAAACTAAACCGCGGCAAACAAAAATTTCAAAGGGGCATTCGTGGGCAAACAATTAGCGAACATTTACAGTAAAAAAATATAAAATTTTACAGTAAGGGGCGCTAGTGTGGTGTTTGCCCCTGAGAATTTAATTGCTTATATTTTTGAACTAGACAGGGACAAACAAAAATTCCAAAGGGCCCTTCGTGGGCAGACCATAGGCAAAAGTTTACAAAAATAAAAGTTGGACTTTTTCAAAAATGGGAGCTAACTTCACACCGCCGGTTTATAATCTGCCTACCCTTCAAAGCGGTAACAAAAGTAAATCATATTGAAGAAATTTGTAAATAAGAATTTGATCTAGGACGCAATGCTATTTACCCATGTATAATATCAACCAGAAAAACGAGCTGTTATATATTTATATTGATATACGTTTTATTATAAAACAACGGCATCCCCAGTCTTCTTTGCCTCTCACCATAACTTAGCAAAGCAACGGTGTACGAGAACTGTAAAAAAACGCTTAACTCTATTCACATATTTAATAGACATTTATATTACAAGAATAACAATGATAACCATTATGGCATGCGTTGTGAAAATTATCGATCGAAGCGACACCTAGTTTGTCTACTAGCGTAAATAAGCAAAACTGAAATATAAATTAATATTCGTTTGAATGGTTTGGAAATATCCTTTAAGTTAAAAATACGAAATGTGCTCGTTTCCTTAGTAACGAATTATTTATTCATTACGTTGTTGATATATTTTATTTCAGTACTCTTTCAATACACTTTCCTTGCACAATCAGTTTTATAATTAACGCCATTATGACACTTAAGTAGGCGTTTATAATGTTGTTATTATGGCACGCTAGCCGATGAAATTATAGTGTCATGCAATATTCAACTCAAAGTGAAGCTTTGATTCAAAACTATATATTTAAAGAATTTTATACTTGGGTTTAGCTATATATGAAGTAAACTTTTACGCTGCACTTACCTTTGGTTCTATTACGTATCTAAAGCTTCAAATGCCTATAACTTTTTGGTTCGCAAACTTGAGACGAAGAATGACGGCTCCCATCATGAATAAATACTGTATGAAAAATGCAATTAATCCCACAAAAATATTATGCCAAGGTTTGAATCATATGTCCTTTAAAAAAGTATGAGCAGTGAAAGAGCCGTTCAATAATTTTTGTTTTAAAATAAATTTCAATAAAAAGGTAAACACTTTTCAATTAGTATTTAGATAACATATCTTCAGTTAAATTTGGTAAGTCTGAAAAATAATATGTAATCGATATTTTGAGTAAGTTTAGCTAGTCCGGGTTCTCTATGTACCTCCTTTGATTATTGAATCTAATTTTGCAGCTTCCTTTGATTCAAATAATTCCAATATAAATGCAAACACATGTTTAACTCATGAAATTAACGTAAAATTTTGAATAGAATTTAAATGGGATGCAAATACGAGTTGCCGTATTTAAAATACGAAAATTGGATGCTATTTTCGATATAATTGGAAATAATACATTTAAAATAAATCTCTAATGCCAAATGCGACATATAAGCAAGCGGATAATGTAAATCATTTTCTACGGTATATTCGTTGACCTAGTGAACCATAAGGTAATGATATGACCAGCGCAATAATATTCGTATCATATGATTTGGCACATCGATGTGTGAGGTAATTAAAAACAGGCACTTACTGAGGAGTGGTTTGACAATGTTTTATACGCACCTATAATTTTACGGTTAATTCTGAATTCTATTGTTGAGTTCTTTCTAATGTTGGAAATGTATTATTAGTTGTAGAAAAGGCATCATATGCAATTTGTTAGAGTTGTTCGCGCCACTCCGCTACGCGTTTTGTCGTAACCTTCATTCTCACATGAAAATTAACTTTATGTCAAGTTCATTGCATAACATATTATTTGTTTACATTATAAATATATAGATATCTATTAATAAAATTTTAAAATTTTGTTTTAATATAGCAGCCAACCGAGGTATTTTTCTTTGAAATTTGTGTATACATATGTGTGAATAGTAGAAATCAGCATCGAACTGGCTTCTATTTTGAGTTCATTATTCCAAATGCTACTCAGTTATACTTAGTCGCTTTCCATTTACTTGCGCTCACTGAGATTTATTTTATAACGAAAGTAACAATCGCAACATTTCTATATTATATTTACTATTAAGAGAATTACTAAAATATTCATCGCTATAATTTATCTATTCAGTTAACATATACTTAGGGAATTTGATGTCTGGTATTTAATTATTCAAGTAACCAGAATGATAGATAATATTTGAGTTTCTAACAAGTTCGTTTATTTGTTCTTTAGATTAATCACCCAAGTGTACTATATTATTCATGAGTTTTCATATTATACTCAAAATACTGTTCCTATTTCCGTTAACTTGAGAGTTTCTATTATTGAATTGTCTATAATTTATATTATTGCTTTTTATTTATTTTTATGTCACATATATTTATGTAATATATTCGAACACTAACTCATACTTCTAACCTTTTAACCTTTTAGGTAGCCTCTATTCATTCGACTATAATTACTGTGTTACTATATCATATACATTATCTTTAAATAATCTCCATAAAGTAATCCGCATTGTTTAGCTATTACTGTATAATTTTGTCAAACTGGCCCTCAGAAATAAGTCAGTAATATATTTTATTAGTAGCGAAATCATGCTTAGTTATCGCGAGTTCAAGTATAATGTTTAACGCTTAATTTCAATAATAGTTCTTTACACATACATACATACATTTTATGTTTACTTACGTTTTATGCTTATTCCGTAATTATCGAAAATAGTAATAATAGATAGGAAAAATTGATTTTCTACTCTATAAAATTGTAATTGGTAAATTTTTCAACAATATGTTAAGTCCACTACGGCTTGCTTTTGCTACAGAGTGACGCCAAGATAACTGTATTTAAAACGTTCATTAATAACGGATGCAAAAATGAGAGAAACCGCCTAGCAATGGATTAGAATACACTCTTAAAAGATTAAACTTTTATTTTTCAAAATCACATGCAAGTAATAGCTTCAACTTGTGTCCATTTTCTTCGTCAACAGCGGAATCACTGAGTTCTTGTATAACCTTCATACGTTTTTGGAACATGCAATCTTTCAAGTATGCCCATAAGAAATCATCTGAGACGGTGATCGAGCACACCAAGTGACTGCCCCAAAACTGTAAATAAAACGCATAAACAATCTACAAATAACCACGCTACTTTATCGTGCAATATGGTTCCAAGTGTGGTTCAAGAAAGAATTATAAGAGGTCATATAAGGGTTAGCTTTTGTAATCATAGCTTCTCCATTGTTGTTTTCATAGATGTGTGACCATTTAATCTCAAAAACATCGATTTTACATTGAATCATTACTTTAAAAAACCATAAATATCTTACTCTAACAAATGACAATGGGTTTCGTCAGCAAATAACAAATTGTCTAAGATATATCCGTCTATCCTTAGAAAACCAAACCTAGTGATACAGAATGCACTTCTGTTTCTTTGTCTCTGCTTAAAAATATTTGAACAACGTGGATCGTAAACAGGCGACAGGTGAAATTTTAGTTCTATTAGCATCTCTTGGCAAACTTTATCTGTTTGTGTCAAAAATGTGGGACTGCTTGTAGACTGAGCGCCATTGACTATGTTTATAAACCCCCCTCGCTCTTTATAAGTTTAAGGCATGCAAACTGTTTATGAAGACGTATGTATGTTTCACGTCTAACTCTTTATTCAAATTTACACACTGAACTTAAAATGGTATTTTGAGACAATCTTGACCATGCTAAATAACATTAAACTGGAATTTAAATATATGTTGGCCGCTTTTTAGTAAAAATAGACAGCGATGCGATATGGCACAGTGCAACGACTGAGTCTATGTGAAATGCCGCCTTCTACTTTTTTCAACTCCATTGCTTCAACAGCTCAAAGTCATCACACGCGCTATAAATTCAACTATGAGTTACAACAGTTGGTTCTGACCAGCCTTTGATAAATACATTGCACTATATAATGCATGGTGTGGCATAACGCCGTACTGTATGAGCTGTATTTCGGTAGTGTTGAAACCAAGAGAGTTCTGTACGGAAATTCTCCAGTGGGCCTAGAAATATCCCCAATATTTCAAGGTATCGCTCAGAGCCGTAGCTAAGGTTACATCACCTCTCTTAAAAAGGTACGAGTAGATCACATTAAAGTTGGTAACTGTGCACCCAACAGTAATGAAAGTAGTTTGAAGCTGTCGTCCAAGGAACTCACTAGGGTTATGTTCAGCCCAGTATAGAAGTTCTGCTGGTTTTTAGTTCATTGATATTGGAGTGAGTATTAACGCTATTTAGAAAACCATGTGCAGTAGTAACCTGTTGAAGAATTCCCGAACTTAAGGCTCTGCAATTTCCATGACTTATTTCGCTTACTTTTTGAATCTATGTTATTTCGTAACGATAAAGTTTTCAACTGAAGAGCAGAATTCTTTTTAAATTTACCGTCGATATTGTAAGTGCCGTGGAATGCTCCCAAGCTGAACACCTTGGCAATAGCTGAATGAATGTATTTAATGCTGCCCCATTTTTTGGCATACTAACGGTACTAAGTCTACCAGATGATTTCCTTTTTAGTGTGACCCCAGTTGTCAGTAGATTAAAAATCTATATCAAAGTGATTTTCCGATCTAGTATAGATGTATTTCAACTGAGTCCGGAGTATTTACAGAACTCTCTTTGGATTGCTAACACATAGCGGTTGTTCCTATTAAACAACAAAATCCAGATGGATCCTAAGAATGTTACAGTCTAACAAACTGAAAGAGATCTGTCTCACCTCTTTACACCAAATGTAGCTGGCAGAACCCCCATCGAAGTTTGGAAGACCTTCATGCCCTACCTTCCATATTTCTGTGATTTACAACTGAAGATACTAATTTTAAATTAAAGTAATCCCAGTGCGCCTCTATTTTAGGTTTCTTAGTGTAACGTATGGAGTAAAAGTTGCCATCTTATTTACTACAAGAATGACGCAGATTCAATATTTCGGACGAGCGTAATTTTAAGAAACAGTTTTAGCCATATTTGGCTCGCCACAACTCCTTTAGCTATCATCTTTACATATAGAGTTATTCCTTAACTTTGCGGCATCGATGCAGTACCAGTTTGTTTATTTAGCGATAGGAGATCTCTTGCATCACCTCCTTGAAGCTAAGTCATTTCATGAACTGAATTTCGTAAACATTGAAACGTGCAAGGCTGTAGTCATTCTAATAAGTTTCTAAAGTTTAGAGTAATAGTAAATGTATGTAAGTGAATGTGGGATATATAGTTTTACATTTTATTATTTTATTACAATGGTCAAGCGCTTTCGGCCAATTTAACAGTCCATGTACATAATACCTTAGGTATGTTTTTCCAATAGAACTTTAAGGAGCTCACCTTCTTAATTATAGAATTACATATGTGGTTCACACAAAATGAAATATTTGAATTTCCATTTTATTATAAGAAGAGGGAAAAGGATATTTTATACAAAACTTGGATAGGCGCGTGACGTATACGCTACAAAGTTTTTACAAGCTTAGTTTTATAATTTTGTATGAATAACCATGGATGAATGATATTGTCTATAGAGGGCATAGCATATGAGGTGTGAGATTAAAAGCATTGCATAAGATGTTGTTTGAAAGTTTTTGGTGGCTAGAAGTTTAGTCTTTACGCCTTTCCACTCGCCTTTTTACGTTTCTATAGGGGGTTGGGGAGGCAGTAGAAGTATTGATTATAAAATTATACCAAATTTTTTCTTACAAATCTATAGCAAAAATTGCCAGTGATGTTAGTGGTGAGCTCGATAATTCTGAAAAAGAATATAATTTTATTCTCGGAACTAATGGGTGGAAACCACTTTGATATATGTGCAATCGCAAATGATTGCAATACATCCGAAGGAAGCTCCGAATATCTAATTAAATAGGTTATAACAAGATGATTATATTTTGCCACAACAAGAATACAAAACCAGTAAATCTGCTGCAGTTTATTGATTACCGGCTATTACAACGACAAGAGGCGTGGATTAACGCAGTAGCAGATAATGATAATCACCTATAACGTAGAACTAGTGTGACATTAGGGATTATTTACTTACGTTACAGTACGAAAATTATTTATATTTGTACTTGTCCGGATAGATCATCTTGCGGGCGGGTTCATTCGTAGCTTATCATTTTTGCCTAGATAGATTAGATTGTAAATAAAAAGGCACTAAACCTTCAGAAATCATGTATTATACTAACAACATAAATAAAGGATTATTTACAAGATTAACGCTAAGATAAATTTGTACAAAACGATAACAGTGGAACAGAATAGTTATGAGAATGCAATTTGCATTTAAAATAAGAAGGATTACTATTAAATAAAGAATTCGATTCTTTAATGCAAAATTCAATCAGCATATTTAATTTCTTATTACGGAAGGTAATCAGTTTGTCATAATTATATTATATTGAATCACGGACGGATGACGTAACTGAATTTGTTATCTGTAATAATACTACTTGGCGTATCTCGTAATGAGATGTGATGTCACCAGTAATTAGTTCCAGATGTCATAAAATAGGCTGAGATGGTTTTAGAAATTGTTTAGTAATCTAGTAGTGTCTAATGTTCTATGCATTAACACGCGGAAGGTTCGCAACGACCTATGAATTATATTCACATGGTAGCATTTCTTGCGACCTATATGCATTGGTGACACTAGTTGTCGTGGCACGAACAACTAATACTTGTGTCCCCTGATTCGTACTAAGCACACATCGAACGAATTGCACGCCCGCAATCCTAGCGACTGAGGGTTCAATATATGCCGGCCCAGCTTAATTTAGCGATACACAAGCAACTAAGTAACTATAAACGGTGATGAACGTTTTCAACGAAGACCTCTGTTGCCCTAGTAATAGTCGCGTTCCATGAAGACAGACATTTTTACAAACCTCGAAATGCCAACCAGGTCGCGACCAAAGCTGTGTAAATGAACTCAAAGGTTGGATAATTAACAACACCACGCTACGAGAGCATAACCAATGTCTCCGATTTGAAAGCCGAAATCAAAGTGTTTGAATCCTCTAGAATGGCTTTATTTATAGTCATTCTTAGAGGCGATTTCTTCGTTCTGCTATTGCAGATCTATTTTTCTTTCTTTTTCTAGCCTCGCGGTAATATGTTTTAATTGAACGGGCGAGATATTGCGTAACGTTTTGCTATGGACTTGCATGAAATTTTGTAATATAATTCATAAAATAAGATTGTCCCACCGTCATGGCAGGTTAAAAGTATCTAGAAAAGTAATAGAGGGGATAAAGTTATATTTTGGAAAATTATCTTGTGTTATATTTTCTATCTAATAAAGATATTTTCAAGATGGCGCACTTCCGGTAATACCAGAAATTTCTCCTAACTTCGTTATTTTGAATAGAATGTCTATATTTATATTTCGTATTATAAATCTACACCAAATTTATTGTAACTTTTATCTAAAAGGTATTTACATAACTTTTATAGTTTTCGAGAAAAAAATTACTTTCGTTTCTCAAAGCCTAAAAAAGCAAATGATCATAAGATATACCACTGCGTAACTGATTTTTTAAAAATCCGTTGCAGGGGAAAGATAATGAGGCTCCTTTACAACTATCCGAAAATTGCCAAAAAGTTAATTGTTTTAAATCGCTCTTGTATGTTTTTTCTATCGTGTTCGATAGAGAATTAGATTCTCTTTAAATCCATATAACGTATGCCTAGACCTAAAGCGATAATTTTTTAGTTATTTGCGATTTCCCTTATTGTTAAAAAATTTCACTTACTTTATTGCGGCAGTTGGCTTTGGATTACAATAAACAAAATTAAAGTTAAAGCGCCATTGCACCAGTAGATTTTGCAAACGTTAATTAGTTGTTATTATTATTATTATAAGGGTTTTTAAATAGTGCTTGATTGTTTTGACATTTTATTTTGGTAACTTGTACCTACTTTTGCCACTATATTATTTGAAATCAAACTTTTTATTTTATTTTATTTTGATAGCTTGTATATAGTTTTGTAACTAATTTATTTGCATCAAACTTTTTAAACGTATTAGTGCATAATGAATTTTTGGTACTTTTTGTTTGACTTTTTGTTTTTTTGTAAGATGGAATATTCGAATTTAGATATTCTAAATTTATTTTTCATATACACGGAGAGTGCCATAAAATAATTTTGCGCACCTGCACATTTAATGAAAGATGCCCTCACTTATGCGCTATGATGGAAAAAAATTCAAAAGAATTGTAATTAACTTTGAAAATTATGGACAACTCAACAAGCCAATCGTATTGCCTAAACCAGTCACCAGAGACAAAGTAAGATAAGTTAGTGTTTTGGGTTGTTTTGGGGTGAACCCGCAAGCATCGATTAGATCTGCAGAGCGCGATCTTGACTACTCGTGTAATTCTATTCGAAGAATATTGAATAATCATAAATGTCATGATTTTAAATTGCATTTCGTCCAAGCATTAAATATTCATGATCCT
>JAHWXV010209309.1:0-19535 GCA_024586415.1 Phrixothrix hirtus | reverse complement strand
TAAAACTTAAAGGTGAATATTTTGAAAAACAATAAAACAGTTTGTTCCAAAAAATTTATTTTCTTTCCTAGTTTTTGTAACTACTTAAAAGGCAACCCTCCTATTTTACTAAAGAAGAGAGAATTTCATGTTTGCCTTGATGTAAGAAATATGACCGCGTAAACGGACCGTGTCACGTTTTGACAAAATGTCTATGCTTGTCGCATTTTAGTAAGGACCTTCATCAAGTGTATGGGATATCTCCAGAAACACAGTAACTCAGCTTGTCAACCAAATAAAAGGTAAAAGTTCAAGCAATGGGGAAAGACATTTCGCTTTTGCATTTTTCAATGATATTAGAGCACCATAATTTTGTATTACATACGTTCGCGGCACGTTTGTACACTTAACACCGTGAATCAAGTCACTATTTGTTGTATACGAATAATTATAGATTCTTGAGAATGACTTTTATTAAATTTTCGATTCCTTCTGCGAAGAAGACGCGTTTTTGGTTGCATCAACGACGATGCGGCCGATTTGAAGGATTTTAGTAATTTTTAAGTTGAGATAACTGGTTCTCTCACTTGCGGTGCACTATTTTCACTGAGGTCAATTTTTCTGGGGTAATCGAAGCTTAGAGCTTTAGTTTTTGCTACGTCCGTATACGACACGCTTTTTCTGATACCGTTTTTGATTTCGGATAATATTGGCAACCCTTGCAGTTGATTGTGTATTTATCAAAATACTTTGTGGAAAACATTTCGGTTTTTCGCAATCGCACTTTATGCATAAACACTACGCGGGGCAGTTTTGCTGTGTATTCCAGAACTTCTGACACCGATGGCACTGCACGATAATCCTTCCGTTGCGGTGATTCTAAGTTGATTTCTAAGAATTGTTCTGTTTTTATATTACATATTTCCAATTCCACATAGTTTAATCAATCGCATAGGCGTCGTGTTTGCTTCCCTGAGCATCCGGGATCCAGGATCTCCTTATCTGATCAATGTTTCGGATACCACTTAATAACGCCCCACAGTATTTCGTTCAGGGAAGGTGAAAGTGATATGATTTGGTGGTGATCGTTTACTACTACCGGGTGTAGTCTAATTGTCGTGGCAACATTCTTGACTTATTTTTAAAAAGTGGCAGCGATCACAGTCCACTTTACCTTCGCCTTGAGCATTGTTGGTAAAACTTCCCAACGGTTCGTGAACCTGCTAACGCTTTAAATACGATTGATGTCACCTGCTTTGCAATTGGACCTGGCATTTCTAATTTTTTTCACCTATTTACACTTATTAGTTGTGAAAAAACCGTCGGAATCGTTTGATTTCTTTGTGTCACCAGTTGTGAAGTTTCTTTAAGTTCAGAAGAGGAGAAGTACTCTATTTCCGAGTCTATTAACTCCTTAGCGGCATACGACGTCTGCTTGGGCATATCTTCTTGGTACAAAAAACTACGGCATAATGTGCGCGCATTATGTTGGTTATACCCAGATCTCCGTTATAGTTCTAGAATTAGAAACTAAAAACCATTTAAGCACGTACAAGAATTTTTACACACTATCCCGCACCTGTGTGTCTGAAAGAATAATAGCAATCCACTGCAGTAACCAGAAGGGACCTAAGTTACCAATTAACGAAACTCAAGCGACCGCTATGAATGCATGCTACAAAGTCTACTAAAACTCACTCGCTATTAATCAGGAAAAGGAAATCGGAGAAAACTGCCCCTTTTGATTGCTTTTGACGGATCCTTTTACGAACTTTTACACACTATTGCTTGACACCCTAATTTTGATGAATAGATGGTAAAGAGGAGAAATTTCAAAGCCATTATCACGAACGATGTTAGGAGAGTGTTTAAAAATTTCTATACTTACGCGGATTCTCCGTTCAAAGAAGAAACGAAATTTACACATAGCAGGGGTCTATTCGAATATTGTTTTGTGACCGAATAAATCATGATGATCAGCAGTGGCCAACTTAGAAATGTAATTTTTTCTAATGCAATATTCATGTTCAGTAATTTGTTTATGGATGCACACTAAACCACAAGAACAAGGAATTTTATAAATTCCTTTGGAAGATAAAGTTTTGAAGATATCTTTGGATGTATTATGATTATAGGAAATTTTGCATCCTGAATTGTATATCGCCTTGATGTTACTTTTACGAAGAATTTTTCCTTCAGAACCGATAAACCTTCTAGGTTCTAGGAAGGCAACATTTTAAAGCTGTTTTCAATATCTGTAAGAGTTTTAGTTTGAAAATGCAGGTATCGGTTGGTAGTTTTTTAAATCTCGATAGTTCGAAGTTCAGTATTAAAAAATCTTCCTAGTGCTTGGCAGTTGAGGAGTTTTACGATTTTAAGGTTATAGCTCATGTCATGTTTAATACCTGGAAGTTAGAAATTTCATCGGCTTTATAACGTCAGCTTACAGCTAATGACTTTGGTAAAGTAATCGTGGATAGCAGAACTATAGATCTTGCACTTTGGAGAAATGGCAAGAATCAACTGAAAGAACGCTACGTTGGAAAGCTTCAAACATACTCAGTCATCTTCTGTGAGACCCTGTTTTAGGATTCCGGAGCAAAAGCGATTCCGTACCTTCAAGGAAACACAAGACAGTATTTTGAAGATAAATTGACCGATATGGAACTAATGTTTGCCATGCAGTTCAAATTTGAAACAAAAAATGGTATGAACAACGTTTCGGGTACAGTTGTGTTGGCATATATAACGTTTTGGAACAAGGAGCAACTTTGTTGTTTTTTTTCGTGTAGTATTCAGGTTTTCTACTTTTAATACTCATTCCTGATCTATTATTTTCTATAGTATCATATTACAATACTTCATGTTAAGTATGAAAATGTTTTGTAGAAAAGCGCTTTACTTTTCTGTTAAAACGTTATACGTTTGGTGTTTATAACGTTTTGGAAATGTTATCGTTCTTGTTGATTTTTCTATGCTCATGAAGTTCAGCGGTTTATGTTATTTGTAGCTTGAATCAATGTTTTGTTCTCTCATAGTTGTAAAGTTTTAATTAAATTAATTTATATGAAGACATTTCTATTTATAATTCAGCATTACAGCATTCGACAACCTTCATAATAACAACATTTCTACAGAAGATCTCGTTATTTAAACAAAAGATGAATCAGCCATTTCAATAGGTGGTGCAAGCGTCAAACACCTGAAATAATGTGGCAGATGCTCAAACATCACTTGTAAGGTGCTAACTAGCTACGTACCCTGAACGAAATAGACAAGTCCCATGAACACAGTTACTACAATCGCGACTAGAAAACGCAACAATTTGGTTTCAAGTCAAAGATACTGCTTAAATTTCGGGATGTGACAACACTGCAGTTCACAAGGTAATTGATATACAAAATTCGCAAAGCTTAACATATTTACTGTCAAACAACGGCGACAGAAAGAGTGCACATAGAACCGCTCTATTACAGAATAATTTTAAACTAAACATAACGCGGAAAAAACATGGATTTAAATCTTGAAAATTTTCTCAATAACATTTGCCGTATTATTGACTGAAATGGCATTTTGCTTCAACATAGAATGGTTTTTTTCAATTATAAAAGACCGTCTTGAATTTTAAAAACTAAAAATGTGCTTGAGATTGTTTTCAGGCCAAGAAGGGCGATATCCTAAAACATCGACAATTACAAGGTTAGCAGCGTCATAATTATTGAAGTGCATGTTTAGTTTCTTTACATAGTAGTAGTATCGAATTTTTGAACTAACTTACCCATTGCCGAACGAATTACATTCACATCTGGAAATGTTTCCTTAAATAGTTCAATTGCATTCCGATAAGAAACGTTTCTGATTCCATAGCATTTGACTATGTATATTCGTTCTTCCAGGGTTAGCATGGTTTATTAATTAGTAATTAATTCTTTTTTGGAAACTATACATCATTTGTCAAGGTATTCTACAACAACATTGACGGAAAAGCATCCATGGCAAGACTAAATTAAGTCTAACTTACCGTTTAATTACCTAAAACAAAGTTTTTGTTTTTAGTAGAAACTGAATTTTGTTATTTCTAAAATGAACTCTATATTTAAGCTTTGCTTTGGTTTTGAAAGAACTTCCGTTAAGTAACATTTTTAAAAAATAATTTAAGAGTAGTTTCTCTGTTAATTTTATATTTTTTAAGTTTCTGAATGCCCTGCACATTCCAGGTCAAGCAAAACTTTTCATCAAGAATGACAGAAAAATCAAAAATTGCAATTTTTACAAGTATAGCGTACACCATCCTGGGACACACTGTATGTAATGATTCGCTAGTTTATTATTCAGTTTTCTGAAAATTCGACCGATACTTCAAAACGATCTCTAAAGATGCCAAAAGGGTCTTATTATAACGACTTTTTTAAGGAAGCGCCGTTATATCGGTAGTTGGTGGTTATGCTCAATAATCACCTGTCGTAGTAAAGTTTCATTGATGGTAGATTTTTACAAGTTTATTTCTTGTAGTGTTCTATTTCGCAAGAAAATAAACTTATTTTAAATATCATATTCGTAATTAAAAAATATATCATTGGAAATTGTAATGCAATTTTGTTATCAAACTAATTTTCAAATTGGTCTTATCGTCATAAAATACAAGTATAAATACTTTAATTCAGCTCAAAGGTTGAAACCATTACTAATTACAAATAGAAAAAAGTATAAAATATAAAAATTTTATTTGCACGTAAATATATAATTACTTACATGATAATTATAGGTAATAAACTTTATATGTTAAATAACATTTTTTTACACTGTATTTTTTGGAAAGTTTCCAAATATTTAGGGCGATTTTTATCATATAACAATAGATAAGCATAGATAGTACGAACATTAACGATTTATCATTTTACGCCACTCTGCGTTTTATGAAAGTTAAGAGAATAAAACTTTTTCTTTTGATATAGTTAACTATTATGTCAAAATTATTAGACAATTAGAAGACGAGAAATGTAATTGAATTAGGTATTTATACAGTGGCATCGAAAAAGGCTGAGGATAGTGCGGTAAATATTTTAAAAGATTTAGGGAATATTGCCGTTATGTTTCTCCCTAGCTAGATAAATCAAATGTCAAGCGCATTACGTTTAGTATTTTAATTATTTTTAATTTAAAAATGAGTATTAATTTAAACTAATTAAATCAAATATTATAATTGATTTAAAATGCAATCAACATTTTAATTTAAATGCCAAAGAAACTAATACATGTTGTCAGTTATAAAAATTATTTATTCAGGGCGTTACAAAAAACGTGCACTTTATCGAGAAGGTTATTCTTGAGGGTTGACTTGACTACAGAAAAATAATTAAAAATTCGAATGATGATTTATAGAAATTATAAGGAATTAAATATTATTTTGAGCTCGCCCTTCTGCAGATAATACATAATGACGGCTTATGCCATAGTTTAATTTATATACATCCATCTCCTTAATGAATAATTTGTTAAATTCGAACCATTTTACATTCATTTTTCGTTTTTAGGTACAATGATCTGTTTCATCTATTTAATAAACAATAACCCAAATGAAATAATTTAGCAACCGCTAAAGATACCCTTGTTAAGTTATTGGACAGAAGAATAATTTTTTAACAATTTGCAATAGTTAAATTGTTGAAATTGTATTAAAATTGTTATTAAAGTTTTAAGATTGCATTATAATGTTTTATGTCATAAACAATAATTAAGTTACTCACATACTAAGTATTCGAAATTTATTTTGAATACAACTTCAATTGCTGCTTAATCAATACGAATTATTTTACGCTTTAATCGTTATATTTTTATAAAAAGAAACGTTCAAAAAATAGCAGCTTATAACGAAGCAAAGACAAAATGTTAATCTACAAATCAAAATTACGGCATTGTACCGACATATCACAAAAATAACACACCGAGAGAAATGTAATACTTGAGTTCAATATTTTACTACTGTTTACAATATTAAGTTTTAGTAATTAGTTACTTATTTTTATTACCAAAAAAATATGGTATATAGGGACTTTGCAACAAGTTTGGCGGATTGTACAGAATTGAAATACTCAGAATGATTTTTTTTGATATTTTTCTGGCATTTTACAAGCGCTCAAGTTTTACTTTCTTGAAAAAGTGCACATTATTCTGTAACAACCTGTAAGCAACGGTAGATCTAAAGTAATTATCTAGTAACTTTAATATTATTTTAATGATCGTCAATTTGTATGTTGGTTACTTAAAATACTACCCTCATACATTCTTCAGAACTGTTCGAAGTTTCATTACCTGTAAGAACTTTAATAATTCAACCGATACTCCGTCAATCAGTCAATCAATTATTATTATTGTGAACAATTTTACGTAAATCCTACAATGTTATACAATAGATACAAACAGAGCCATGGTCAGTGTTATAATTTATCAAATTAATCTAAGAAAAATAACAAATTTTCCGAATATCAAAGATAACGAAACTTCGAAGTATAACGTTGATTACAATTAGTTATATTGTTGTCAAAATATGGATAAGATTAGGGTAACAGATGGCTAGAATTAGGTTACTTGCGTTGGCAATAACCTTTTTATTGTCATTTTAACTGCGCATCGTTTGTGTATTGTTATGAGCCAATGGTTGCTTCTTAGACTACCGTTGTATTAGTTCGAAGGTCTATGTTGATGTTGAACACATCTTGATTGCAGGACATGAGGATTTTGAGAAGTTCATGGCTTGCGATATGATGATCGATATTTTTATGACAATGGTTTGTAGTTATTCACAATTTATGAATTTTAAAATGTTATCAGTAGATGAATGGGGAGGTGTAGTTTGCGGAAATTGGCAATGTCGTTGGAGGTGGTCGGGATCGATGTCTTTGTGGTCTGCAAACAATCTTAACTTACAACTGCCGCGTAAGTTACCTTCGATTGAATTAGATTTACCCTTGGACTTCTCTTGAATGCTGTGAAACACCTCTTGTAATAGGTGTAGTAAAGCCAACTGTGGTGATGCATTTGACGTGTATTTTTAGAATTTTTTCAGTAGACTGAGACGCGTCTTTTCAATATTTTGCCAACAGCTAATTTAACGAGATGCGGCTTTGGGTATGTCCATAGTGTCAAAAACGGTGACAAGTTTCAATCATTTGCGACCTCTTCGATTTCTCTACCTGAATAGCACGATAAACGCGAAGACATTGTTAGGAACGGCAAATACATATGATTTTGTCCGCTGCGCATCCTTTTGACAGTTATCACAAGGACAAATATTTTTTTGCTTCAACTTCAGATATATGTCTAGAGATATCACAAATATCTGTTGTGAAGATTGTTTCATTGGAAAAAAGGCTGTGATGTCGGTATGGTTATCAACTGAGGCCAGTTGAATACTGATGCCATCGCTGATATTTGGGGCTTTCATAAGTCAGTTTTCGCCGGTTGAACTGGCCTGCTACTGTTATCTACTGACTTTTATCTCTCTAGATAATGGATTGGGGGTGTACCTTTTTTAGAATTTTCACTTACGTAATGCAGTTGAGCATGATTTTAATCGGATTGATTCTGTTTTATGGACGGGTGGTGAGTCGTCGTCGACTTCGCGCAAGGATCTGTATTTATTTGCAGTCGATATCTCGTACAGGATGTCTTCTTCAGATTCTTAAAATATTGGATGTAACATTTACTACTCAAAATGATTGGTTTCGGCATTATAACAAAAATTATGCCGTTCGTAATTTTAAAATGCTTGGTTCGCTCAAATGGATGATCTTGATATGTTTTAGTACGGTACGTGGTGAACATATCGCCGACAGAAAGGTGAATACTTCATGTCTGTACATGTATTATATACAAAAATCGTTCTCTATGTACTTTTGTTTGCATTGACGTCAACATAGCAACTGCAATACTGGTCAAATCCAGCACTTAGGAGGATTACGCACAAAAATAGATAAAATAGTTGTCAATGGTAAGGATGATTTTACTTTGTGTTGTATGAGAATGTTCAATCCAGTAACTATTACCTTTTGTTTTGATACGGATGCTCTTTCACCATTAAAAAGTTTTTTGGCATAATCTTTCCATTAATTTAGTTTTCGTTTGAAATTTGCGTTTTCATTGTTTAGATATACGAGTATTCGTCCACATATTTTTCTAATCCGATTATGTATGTTATTTCTGTAATTTTGACTTAATTTTTTAGTGTCTGCAATTGTTTCTTTTAGCCTATGTCTCTATGACGTTCTAGCCTGCCTCATTTTTAAATCTTAGTATGGAAACTGATTCAATCAAATAGTTCTTATAAGCGGCATCTGGAGTTGTATTATAAGAAGCATACAAGCCGTCCTTTATAATTCTGTCAATGCATATTTTCTGAAATATTGTAGTTTATAGCTTGGGGTATGAAACCTTTATTAATAAATCCAACGTTTCTTAGGAGTTGCATTAAATTGTTTTAAGAAGTTAGAGCCTGTTTTCGTTTAAAAACGAATGACTCTTTTAAATAGTTTACATTTTACAGGCTAAAATTGTAAAGATTACATTAATTTTCAAAAAAACATAAACCTAAAATAACCATAGAAAGTATTAAATATAGAAAAACGTTCATCATTGCTTCGAAAGCCTAATAAATATAACCGTGGTTATTAAAACAAAACGTTATTTACAAGGAATTGGTACATTTATACGGGGTGTTTAAGATAATATGACTCCTTTTAGGGGATGAAATAAGATCATACAGACACCACTACAGATACGACACGGTAAACGAGCTGTGTAAAAGCTGCTATACTTTTTATGATCTACTGCGACAAATGCACGGAAAAGAAACCGCACGGACAAAATTGTTATGTGTCAAAGAGGCTTAAGATGATATACCTTTTTTAAATGTCATTAATCGATACTTTGGTAAACCGATATATGAAAATTAACCTCAGTTAGTAACTAAGTGTTGACTAGACAACGTTTTATCCCCATTTGTTCGGTAAAATATTCCATCAATCATAAGTCGTGATTAGTTATGTGTTCAGAACAGGGTGATTTATTTGAATATTTTTTATGAAGATGTTTTAAGCGTAAGGTTAGCAAAATTCAGTTTGTGCCTTGTAAAAATGTTAAAATGAACAGCTAGATTTACATCTCAATTCACGTACACTTGATAAAGTAATAGAACGAAATATTCTCAACAGACAATTAGCCTATAACACGTTTCACTTGCCTAAAAAAAGGGCCTCTTCAATAATAATTTAAATTACATTTGAATTGACTTTTTTAATGAGATGCGTAACTAAAAATTATTTTTATTATTGTCAGTTATTAATGAATTATTTGTTCAAGATTGAAAAAAGTTGTATTTATATTTTATAAGTTCTTTCAGTTGTGTGCAAGTACGAAGGCCTAATTGATTACAAGTAAACAAATCGAAATGTGCTTGCTATATTTTGTATTCGTAATCTTTTTAATTTCATGCATAACGTGATTGTACGATCTTCTTTCACCCCCTAAAAGGAATGTCATATAACTGAAACACCCTGTATATATATTTAGCCAAAGAGACTAGTATAAATATTGTAACATATCTTAACTATATTTTAATATTCATGTTAAGTGTCTTAGACTAATTTAAATATTTTTAAAATCGGCATACCTGTTGATACAAGAAAATTGAATAGTAATAAAATTACTAATATGCAAAATATCAATACTCCTGTTTGAAAATGGGCAGACATAAAATTGTATAAACTGAAACTTACAATAAACGTTATTTACTTTAATTATTTACTGATATGTTGAGTAATTTTAATATCACAATTTATTTCTTTTGTTTCACGCGCTTTTCAGTTCAGAGTAAACGAACGCATATACACATAGAAAATAAATTAAGTTAATTCATAAAATTAGCAGTGTCAGTATTTAATTTATTGATCATTCGTACCCACTTATTTTTAAATAGTTCTGATGGAATTATTTTTAAGTTCAAAATGTTTTTGTTGACGTTAAGGATGTATTCATAATCAATTGAAGGTAGTCGTTATGACTGTTACCACGGTGACAATTAGTTAGTTTATGTAACACCCTGTAACGAATTAATTTCGGTATCTTATTTTCGAATATTACATTTCAGAGATCATTTTATATAACGAGTTCTCTGTGTTGTTATATTTATTTGTTACATTTTTAAATTTCTCTTTCAATTATTGAAGAGTTTTAATGAACTTCTAAATGTCAAAGCACAAAAGGTTGTCCTTTTTCTCGTTTGACGTCAATATGTAGTCTTTATGTAAAATGATCTCTACCAATGAAATACTTTTATATTGAAATTTCACATTTATTGCATTGGCTGAATAATTATCATTTATTATTATTTTAAAAACTACGTTATCTTTGAAACTTGTTCTAGAAGCCATTATCGAAAAGGTGTTCTTACAATTTGATATCGCATTGTTTCCTATTCATTGACTAACAACTGAATTTTTAATAACATTTAATATGGAGTACTACTTTATTTTGTAAAATATACAGTACAGTTTGTATCATTTAAGCCTGTAGTAAACATGTATTCAGCTTCGTTTTAAAAATCTATTATTTCATGTTTTTTGTGTTCCTAATTCGTTGTCGCTTTTCTTATTTAATGGGAATATTTTGGCGTATATTCTAATTAACAAAAAACTGATGGAAACTCTGTAACGGTTTGATAAGATTTTTTTATCTAATCTCACTTGAATATGTTAAGTGATGTCTTGTGTGATACATTAAAATTTAAATTATTTACGTCGGTACTAAGCATTCAAATTTGGGACATCGAGGGAATTTTATTTGTAATGTAGGAAAAACACGTCTCATTACCAAGTCTTTTTATTCTACTCAATTGACGAATTTATTGTTGACATAATTTCATTTATTATTTAATTTTCTCATGTAAGCTAGACCACAGTAACTTGAATTAACATTTAACTTTCTGCATTACATGTAAAACTAATTTTAAGCTTTTAAGATATCTAACGACCATTACAATAGAATAATGCAATTTAATACTTTTATCGCCTTTGAATTATTTATATTGTAACGTCGCCGGTTTTTCTAACTTGATAATAACAATTTTATTTCTTTGCTTTGCAGATGAAGAATTATAAATGAGGAAACAAATACTTTGTGTCTTGAATTATTTGTTTAGTATTTTTAAGTGATTAATTTCTTATCCAAGCGCATAAATAATAATTTTTGGTACCAAACATCCTCGATTAATTTACAGTTACCCTTATAAATTTTTAATCCAAATTTTAATTTAAAATTTAGTCTAACTTGTAAGCTATTTAGTAGGATAATATTTTGTTTCGAAAGTTTTGTGATATTGGTTGTACTAGTTTTAAAGCTGATTCATTTAAATACCTACGAATTTTTAAGAATTGCTAAATATTTAATTAAATACTACAAATGAATTAATTATATGTTTTCTATTTTCAGTATTTAGCGCATTTTGTTTTTCAAATTTCATTACAAATAGTGGACGTGAGCTGAGAAAACTGCTATTTAGGTTTTCGTTTTTTTTAAAACGTGAATGCTTGAATGATCGTTATTAATCTCGTCACAGGTAAAGTAAATCGCATTGCCGTTGTAACGATAATTCAAGCTTTCAGAAAGGCTTAATTTTCTCGAAAATGATTGAGTATACGAAAAGATTGCAAGGGGTGAATTTTCTTATAGAAGAAATAAAATTTTGAATAATAATGCTCAAATTCAAAAGTTTTGCTCATAAAAACAGTTCTAGGCCTTCAAAAAGAGGTATGCATGTGTTGCAAGATATTAATTTTATCGATATTTTAGATAAAAGGTTACCTTAACTCCACAAGTCAACATACCAAATTTCATTACGATCGGTTGAATTAGTGAGACGTAGTTAGAAAAATAAGAAAAAACCCTGGTATCTTTGACAGTTTATAACTTAAGATTGAAAAACTTGTGACCTAACTTTTTTTGGATGAATCGTCGTCATTTGTTCCCCAGAATCAATGGTTAAGCGTTGTCGGTGTTATTCGCGACACCCTGTATAATACATTCAATTATTTGGGCGCGTTACAAGTTTTTTAATTTCATATACTTTATTGCGTTTAGTCCAAATTTTGCAGTTATACAAAATAACAATTCTTTTACATTTGTTTTCTGGTCGTTGCTAACTAGAATATCAGTTGTAAAACTTGAAATACAATACATTTTTGCATTCACAGAAATTGATTACTTATTTAGTATGAATGTATTGATGTGCATGCTATGATCTATGGTTTTAGGAATATCTGAGCTTCTTTTATTAGAATTAGATAAAAAATAGAAATATAAAATTTATTTAACCGGAGTAAGATACTAATAAACAAGAAATAAATTTGAAAAGAGTCAGATTAGAGAACTTATTAATTATTATTTAATTTAGGCTGAAAAAAGACATGCATGACTGATACGGTGTTTGATCTCAGATCTCAGAAGTGTTTTAATACTAATCCATACAATTTAGGAGTTGGCATTGGATATTAAACTTAAGCAACTATGCTCCGCTTAAAGCGCTACACAGATACTATTCCTGAAAAACAAGTTTTGAATTGAACAATCATTGTACGAGGCGTGTCCAGGAATTACGAACTGATTGCGCATAAAGTACGCGTAGATTACATGATCGTAATAGTTGATTACTCTTGTGTTTCAGTTGTGCGAATTTTACTATTCAGCTACGGTGGTTCACTTTACTGAGTCAAATTAAAATGGACATTAAAATCGAAAACCCCGCCGACTGTGAAGTGCGATCGGTGATGACATTTTTAACCGCAAAAAGTATTTCGGATACGGGAATTTACCGACAAGTAATTGAAGTTTATTACGGGAATATAATTAATGAGGGAAATGTAAAAAAATGGTATGGGATATTTAAAAAGGCAGGACAAATGTGCATGATGACAAAAGGAGCAGCAGCCCGTTATTGGCAACAGTTCATTTGTTAAACAAAGTGAATACAGGAATTGTGGAGAACAGAAGATTCACAATTTCTGAATTGCATGGACGGATTCCAACAGTGTCTCGATTTTTAATGCCCGAAATCGTAAGCAAGTATCTTCATTACAAAGAACTTTGTGCGAGATAGGTGCCCAAACAATCGATAGAAACTCACAAGCAAAAACGCATGGGAGTTGCCTTACTGTTTCTTGATCGTTTTTAACAAGAAGCTGATCAATTTCTTGATTACATTGACACTGACAATGAAACGTGGATTGCTAACATCACACTTGAAAGCAAGCAGCAGTCTTTGCAATAACAACATACCGGTTCTAAAACAAAAGAAGTTTAAACAGACACTATTGGCTCGGAAACCATGGCGATGATTTTTTTATTGGCTTTCGACGCAGAAAATCGCTTTTTGCATTCAAACGAAACTAATACAAGTTGTTTATATTAAATCAAACACAAAGTAATCGGCAGATCTTCTTCAAAATTGGCATGACGCTATCTGGAAGATTTCGTTGTAGAACGTCCTATAGGTCTTTATGTCCTAAGAATCAGGCTCTTACATTTTACGTAACGGGAAGATGCAGATAGTAAGGGCCCTGCACCTTCCCTGAGAAATGAGCGCGGTCACGCTCACTTTCCAGTGTGCGCAAGAACGCCTCCCACCCTTCGGTCTGTGAGTTTCTTTGCCTTATTGTTGTGACTGTCGGTGCAAATATTCCAAGGTATCTGTACTTTAAAGTCGCCGTGTTCCCGAACGCGGTCACAGGATGTTACATATCTTAGCCAGGTGTTTTACATCAATTCTTCTGAGAAGTGTGCTTTTTACATTTTCATGGTGTGATACCGCTCATGCTATCGTAATTTTTACACGACATGCTACATTTTAAACATTTGGATAAAATCTATGCATGTTTTATGTAATACTACATAAGTTTCCTAACACTGCATTTTTATGACATTTCAAAATATCCTTCAGACATTTAATTAAATCTTTCATATGGGGCATCCTTTTAATGAACATTTTTAATGTTGTTTAATTTTTGAATTAATTTTGCTTATTAGTTGACACATAGGTAATACAATTTATATATGATGCTTAAATTGCAAGAAAAATTTGGGTAGACACGTTTAAGTTTTTCTACAATTTAATTTCATCTATGAATTATTTACTTTACTCTTGTGTACTCGAGGGTAAATAAAGTGCTGTACAATTTCGCTATTGTTATAAAACGACTCCAAAAACCGGAAAAAGATTAGTTTTATTATACTAAACATTACATATTAATTACCATTTTAAAAGTCAGTTTAAAAGTAGTAGGCGAGTAATTAATATAATTGGAATGTGTATTATTTCTCAAGTAATTACCAAAGCTTCTCTCAAACGAATCACTTTAGCAGAACGTTTCTATATTACAAATGCTTTTTGTGTGGAATACGAATAATTGGTTAGCTTAGAAATATAATTAACACATAATTATATTTTTCTCATTTATTAGGTAGGAGTTATGAATCCAACTTCGCTTGCTGACAATATGATATGAATAGGTGTAATTGAAGCGATTAAGTAAGCTTACAAAAATAATTTTCATATAAGATTTTAAAAGAAAAGCTTTAACCAACATCGTTTAGAATATTCTATTTAGTTATAGGAATTTACATCTCATTAAAAATATTTTGATTATTAATTTCGATTTTGTTTGTGTTATAAAGTATTTAAATTGCTGGGTAGTTTGTTCGAATGGTTCGACGTAAACAAAATAGCATTAATCAAACAGCTCAAAATAGTTGTGATATTAAATCTCAGATATAGGGTTATAACGTGTCACAATCTAAAGAAAGATTGAGCGACACACCATTTGCTTCATAGATAAGACGTACGTACTCAGCTTCTGAAAATTTAAGAAATTACCCCGTATGTTAACGGCGAAATCGTACATAAGTATGGTAAAACATCGAAAACGAAAATAAATCAAGTTACTATGGGAGCGTTTTTTTAAACGCAAAACATTTAGATTAAACTAAACAAATAAAAATCAATACGGTTGACAAAACAAAAAAGTTGTAAAAGAAGGTAAACATAATCACAAAAATCATAAGTAGTTAACCATTAATCTACTAGCTAATTAATATTAGAGATAAATTGAAACAATTTAATTTTAAATATTGGACAAATTTGAGGAACACTTGTCATGAAAGTTATTCATATTACATCAACTAAAGCATCAGCATTCGGATTAATCGCGTTTAACATCGTTTAACATCGTTATAAGATCTAACGACTTAACTGTTGTATGAAAGCAATTCGCATTGACAAAAATTTTAAAATTATTAAAAAGATAAATTAAGTTTCGATTTAAAGTTAAATAAATCATATAATGACCAAAAATTATTATGCATGACGTAGACAGATCGGCTGGTACAAACATTAGATTAAAATACTCAAAACTATTATTGAAATAATAATAATTAAATCTTGAATTATAAAAGGGGGATGAAATTTACAGATTCTCGCCGGGCGTCGAATAATAGAAAAGTGGTTTAATGTAAAATAAAGTAGATTTGAAGCAGCAAAATCTGAGCCGTAATATCTGCACAAAAAATAGAATTTTTAAATTTAATTTTTCTTTTTTTTTTATTTATTATGTACTCCTCCCAAAACACCATTCATAATTTTTGTGTCGTTATGAAGTTATACGGAAATGAAAAATGGATATTTTCTTGCCTCTAATTCTGCCGCGTGACGTAATAGCATCCGTCGCTAGTTAAATAGTTTTATTGTTTTGATTGTAGTGGCTATATGAAACATATTTGAAGGCAGATTCAAGGGATCTGCTTAAATTGAATATTATAATGATGATGGGTTACTTTAATATAAGAAATAATAGATCTAAAATTGCAAAAGTAGGAAAATTTGGGGATCTTACACTTATAAATGAAACTATGTTTTTGACTAAAATTAAATATTGGTTGTTATATAATTGTCACGTACAAATCATTTAACATTCTGTTTTATTATTAATTATTTTCCTATTTTTCTGTTGAGTATTTTAATAACAATTTTCTCTTCCATAGCTAGAATAGAAACGTGCGTCAAAGTTTGCAATTTCGGGTATGTGGAAGGAACAATTTTTTTCGTAGAAATATTAAAATGTATAAACAAAAGTATTGGCTATTTCAAAAAATTTCTAAGAGTGGATGCTGTTTGGATAGAAATGCAAAATATGATTTAAGTATGTTTAGTTCGTTCATTATAAAAAATGCATTGTTAAATACATGTCCGAGTTTATCGATATCGTTTTATAATTAACAAACAACAAATTCATAAGAAGTAACACCAATTTCTATTTTTGTTTTCTTTAGATAATTCTGGCATATTTGTTTACTTATATTAAATAGTTTATGTAGTGTTTGTTTGCATAATATTCTCGAATGTCTTGAAAACGCAATAAATGTAGTTTCTAGTACTTTCACCATAGTATGTTTTCATTAAGAACCAATGAAATATTTATAATATTTATGCATCAATGTTTATACATTTCTTATAGAATAAATAAACCAATGATGGTTATCACTTCAGTTACCTACTACTAATTAGCTGCTACATATATGACAACGGATGATATGACGTCACAGCTCCGGTGCGATTTTCAGCTGTAATAATTTGTTTACTTATGAATAACGTTTTAGAAACTTATAATTTTCTGCATGTATTCTAAATAATGTGCAATATTTCCAAATATTAAATAAAATAATTGTACAATTACCCTATTAAAGTAAATTGAATAATTGAGGAGATTAATTGATACGTAGTTGAATTTAAAATTTAAAACACTAAGTTAAGCAAAAAATGCCAAACTGACATTTGTTTAATACAAATGGTACCAATACCGAGATTAGGTATTTAACTATAACTCAAACAATAAAATATGAAGATAAACAAATATTTTAAATTGTAAGTAACTAGATTAAATACTACGACGATGATAACAAAGATAAATACAATTGATGGGCTAAAAGTTCACCGTTAGAAGAACAATTTCTAACTAGTACGTGCCTAGGTTGAGAGGTATCGGGGTTGATATGTCCGTAAGCGGTTAATGAGCTCCATAAATCTATAAAAAGGTGAATGTCTTCCTGGAAATACACTGTAAAGCATAGAACATAAAAATCATTAAATTCTAAGCTCGTTCAGACTTTTAGATCAAAGCAAAGTAATTTCTTGAACTCTACCCGTTTGTATAAAGATCGAATCTCGCATACATAAATGACAAAGTCTGCGTCGAACGAATCTCTCTGCCACATTTATGTGTCGAAGTTCAATACTTCAATTACTTGTGAGAAAAAGTTAAAATAAAAGAACACGTCGAAAAACAAAGTCATTTACTCCGATCGGAATCCTCAATGCGAACATTTAAATAACAACGCCTAATTTATATTCCTTTTGAAATGCGTGTCACGTGCAAATGAGATATTTACATTTCCTATTGAGTTTTAGGCTAACTTAATATTTAAATCCCAAAAGTATAATTTATCGTATGTAATTTCACTCGCAATAGTAAAAGCGACCGTCCATTAGCATACCAGAGTTGCAATCTGACTGGAATAAGTCAGAGTCCGTCACTGTAGTTTGTTACTTCAAGGAAACACTAAATGTACTTGAGTGGTAAACTAAAAGTTAACATGCAACTGAAGGCTAAAGATACAGGGAGTTTTCTTGAGAAAATGCGCTGTGTTAATCATTTACATAACCTTGTTTTTGCGGTAAAAAAGAATTAAAAGGAAATTGCAAAGTAAAAAGAAAATGTTAGACGGTTTCACTTCACGTCTACCTGAATACTGCACTGTTTGCATTAAACTTAAATCTTAAACTAAATGTACAAAAGTTAAGTATGAAATTTAAATTTACAGTAAACATAAGTCGTAGTTATCATGTTAGCTCAAAAATCAAGAATTTTATCTATACGCAACCGTTTCTCGATTAAACCGCAAAGATTTTTAACTTTCTGGTAATTACTGAATGAAATGTATATAAGACACCAGGCCTTGTATAAACGTTTGGCCTCTAAAGTGCATTTTTTAAATACAGAAAAAACCAAGTCACACTAATTGGTATATCAAAAATGCCAAGTGTACTTTACGTATGCCTATATTTCGGTAAGAAAATTGGCAATACACGAAAGGCTGGACGAAACATCTTCGAGGCAGTCTGGGATTTCGCTGCGGGCATCGGACCATAGGCCATCGGAGATCATTGAGCCGCTTGTCTTCCCAGCATCCAGCGTCAGCATTTAGTGCCAGTTCGGTTATAAGATTATGATCTCACCGGAACACCACAGTGTATTACGAATACCTGTGATTATAGCATTCAATGTATACAAAAACACTCAAAAGATAAATCGCGTCTTCACCTGCCATGTTAACTGCAACACAGCTCCATATTACGTCAACGGAAAGCGAGCAGATGTTAATCTTTGCGCAATATAAATCATCATTCATTATTCAATTAATATCTATTAACGATTATGGTAATTTGAAGTATACCAATCTTGGCGTGAATAATTAGGATGAAAGTTCATTGCTGACAAAATAGGCTTAAAATTGAATTAAATAAAACAAAACCTCTATCTATCCTATATATTCTTTGAATTTTCTAAATCCTTTGATTATATCAAGACCATTCGAAAACTAGTTTGGGAATTAAAAAATAATTATTCAATATTAAAAAAAATAAACGTTATTTGTGAAGTACATATCTTAAGCTACCATGCCCGCAAGATCATTTCATAGGTAGGAGGAATGTTAGAAAAACCTGGTTAGTAGCATATACACCTCCAGAGAATGTAAATCCAGGTTTATTGAAGAATATATTAAATGTTAAAAATATTTGACCTTCGGTTGATGTGAAAAGCAAAATCGCATCTTGTTCATCTTCGATCTAGGCAAGGTTATTATAAGGAACGGTACTCGAGACTGACCTTGAAAGCAACGCCTCACAAATGAAGAATCGACTTCTAGCAATCTACGAGAACTTCTTACGAACGATACCCCAAAATAGGACTACTTACGAATAAAGGAAACGTTACTATAATACCTGAAAAGTTGTCACGAGCGCATTAGGCGTTTCGTCTACCAACGGCACTGATAGCCGCTCGCTCTTTGGAGGAGGATGGGTTCCCGATAAAGTACATCAATACCGTCCAGCGCGCTAAAAAGAAGTCGAGGTATAGGAAAAGAACGGGACGCCACTATTCCAGATGGTTGCTCAAGGTATGGAACTATTCTCGGAATAGATAGAAACAGTTCCCTGGCCTCATGTGAATTTGTCCCAGGGTTGCCTTTTGTTAAGATCCCAAATGTTAATATTAGCTTTGATTGTGAACTAAAGATGGACCTTAATTAGTGCATATCCTCTGAAATGTAAGGTATTATCAATTAACTTATTCTGCTGTCAAAAATAAAAGTCTAGTTAAATGACAAGACATATCTATTGATAAGGAAAATGGCTTATTTAACATACACACAAACAACAGGTTATAAAAAGGTTA
>JAHWXV010209308.1:0-13620 GCA_024586415.1 Phrixothrix hirtus | reverse complement strand
CGAGAGCTATTCCGGGCCTCCGGGCCGAACTCGGCGCGACCACCGAGGCAAAGTTAGAAACACGAGCGTTCCCCCGCGCTTTGTTTGCTATCATATTTTCTCTTGTACATAAAATAGAATATTTTTAAGTTCATGATATTAATTGTTTTAAATTGTATCTCATTGCGAGAACTATTTATTTGTTTTATCAATAAATTAATATAAATATATATAAATTCCGCCGTTGACAAGACCCAGCGTTAAAAAAATCCGTTTCGTGACCAAGGTTCGAGCGACGTCATTTGGCTTAGACGACGTCACTCGTACGAAGAACTGTTTACACCGCCCTGGACGCTAGAATCGCCGAAGCCAGACCATCAACTACCCAACGAACCACTCTTCACGACTAAGAGCTACCACTGGGAAGAACGCAAGTTCTCAAAAATCACTCTGTGTCGTTCAGCGAGAACCGAAACCTCACAACACTACACAAATACTTTATTCAACTTAAAACTAAATGTAATTAAATTATTAAACACGCAAAACTAAAAATTATTACACTTCGGTAACGATAAATGTAACATTATTGTTCAAAGGGTGTGGCACGATATAAAAATCCATAATTTAACATACGTTTGTAAGTGAATGCGAAGCTATAAATTAAATCAATATCCCCGATTTATTTATTCCGCTGTGTTGGAATGACGCAAAAGGACTTTGCAGTGTGCTTATAATGGCTGGTTTGAACATGTGAACATAAGTTTTTCTTTAAAATTTCATTTTGGTTCTCGGCATAGTCTCCTTTTTGCTCGATACACTTAGTCCAACGTTATTCCGATTTCGTTAGGCCATCCTTTCAATCTCCTTCCACCAAGCCATCTTTTCAGGTTTGGGAAAAGAGGGTAGTCACAGGGAGCTAGATCAGTAAAATATAGTGGATGCGGAAGCAACTTGTAACGTAGTTCATCCAATTTATGTTGAGTTTTCAATTACGTGTGAGCTGGTGCGTTGTGATGATGAAACGGCACTTTCTTTTTTCCAAATGTTGTCGTTTTTTCTATATTTCGGCATGTAATCGGTCCAGTAATGACAGAATAATCTCCTGTGATTTTTTTGCGTTTTAAGGTAATTTATGAGTAGTACACATTGTGCATCACAAAATACAGCCGCCAAAATATTCCCAGCTGATGCAACCACTTTGTTTTTCTTCGATGCACTTGAACCAGCTTCAACCCGTTGTTTTAATTGTTGTTTTGTTTCAGATGTGTAGTAGTGGATCCATGTTTCATCTACCGTTACGAATCTATGCAAAAATGTATCTGCATTGCGTTGAAACATTACGCAACATTGCTTTGAAATGACCACACGATTGCGTTTTTGTTCGGTTGTCAACAAGCGCAGCACCCATCTTGCTAACAGTTTTTTAGTATGTGAATATTCATGCAAAATGTGACCTACACACTCTCTTGAAATGTTTACGATGTCAGCTATCGCCCGCACTTTTACTCATAGAACTTTCAAAACGATATCATGGATTGTATCGATCATTTCATTGGTGGTTACTTCAATTGGTCGACCTTAACGGTTTTCATCAATTGTGCTTGTATGACCACGTTCAAATTCTGCAAACCAATAAATCACAGTTGAATTCGCTGGTGCAGATCTGCCATAATATTTATCAAGTTTTGCCTTTGTTTCTTTCGAGCTTTTACGCGCAACTAAATAATGCTTAGTCAGTGCACCAAATTCGTTTTATCCATTATTTTCACACAATCACAAGTTGTTCGCTTTTTATGACTGTCAAACTTAAACTAAATGATATATAGCGCTAAAAGTTTACATTAAGCCTACTAACAGATTGTATTCGATAGAAATAATATACATTTGATAATCAGTGGCGCTATCTCTTGGAAATCCGATAATTATCAGACCGCCCTCTTAATTTATTGAACTAAAACGATACATTCAGTTATTCGCTTCTACAGTGGCTTTCGTACAATTCTTCAGCTTTACTTTCAAAGCGTGTTTCTTCGAAATCACAACGAATTCTTTAAAAAGAATTGTTTTCTTTTTATTGGGAAATATCTTCACGGGTATGATCCAAGTTTATCGGTAAGTTTAAAATTCACGCGATATACCATTTACATCGCTCATTATGGGAGATTATTTTATTTTATACACATAGACAAATTTCTAAGAAATTATCATACCGATTACAAATTAGTTTTGTTCTGATGGGGTGTTGCGCAATATTTCCTGAATATGCCCAATCTCTATTTGTCTAATTGTGAGATATGCAGTAGATACATAACCACTGCTACTTGAATTTAAGATATTCTGCCCTTTTTAGATATGTCCTTTCTCTTACATATATCTTACTTTGGCGTATATAAAATAATATCACTTGATTTCTTGATTATTAAATAATATTTCACAAGTTCATCAAACTTAACTGGTATGTTTTGTTGTCGTTTACAAAATGACTTACTATTACGAAAATTAAGTGACAAATAAGCATGTTGTGGGCATGTTCCTAATAACTACTTTATAGCATTCAATTTAAATCTAACTTAAAATGTTCTAACTATATGTATACACCGACTGCATTCCTATCTTAGTTCCTAGCTAATGTTGCACTAAATCTACTATCCAATTCTAAAATAATTCTATTTACAAATAAAACTAAACGTAAATGTAAATATAATGAAGTTCTATAATATACATCGTTAACTCTAAGAATTTCTAATTAAGTACATAGAAAATTTATTATTCAACTACTCTTGAACAGCATTTAAGATCGTTAAAAATGTTGTATATCATTTTAAAAAGAATAAAATAATTAGGCGCACATGAGGATAGTACCTCACCTTAAACGTGGTGTATCATTAAGGTTACATTTAGTTGTTTTTAATGTGGGAAATATAATCCTGGGACTTATATCTCTTCACTGATATATATAACATTGCGAACCGGATTTGAAACAAGCAGGAATTGGAGAACATTTACCGTGTGCTGTTACAGTTATTAATAAATGCTACAATTAGTTTTAAATTTTTTTGTATCATATCTCATTAAATAATAAATTTATATGTTCTTTACAACTAAATAATAATGTAAAAATCGTTTTTCATAAAACAAGCATAATATTCCAATAATAATGTAGTATATATGAAACAAAAATGTCCAAGTTCCTTATAAGGAGAAACAGCAAACCAAAGAACTTGCCAGTGACATTTTACGTGAAAGAAAATTTACAATTTTTTCAAAACAGAAGCATAGAAGAAGAAACAGTATGTCTAATAATAATTAATACTCTTGGAAAATAAAAAATTTAAAAGTTTCTTATTACTAAAAGTGCAAGGCTAATGGTGTACTTCGTTGAAACTAGTTTTACAATAACTTTCTTGTCCTTTACAACGATAATAAGGAGTCCATACTAGCTAAGCTATTTCCTTCTTCCCATTAACTGTAGCGCCTGTTTTTCAGTATTGTTTGTAACATTTACAATGCTTTGCATACTTCTTTTAAGAATTCTGGATAAAGTGATGTGTTGCGATGTACTTTTGCTTATTGTATTATTATGGACCACATCTGGATTAAGAGTATTACTTTTTTCAAGAGATTTTATAGCAGACATTTTAAAATTTGCCGCTGTTGTACTGTATTTTCGTTATACAAATGATAGAAATTTACTACACTCACACCTGAAATTACTTCAACCATTTACTTCCGACAAAGTCTGATACATTTTCGAAGAGATGCGTCATATAAAGTTAGTTGATCACTTAAATCTATTGACAACTTTCCTTGGTCGCAATCCAGGACACATACTGACTTAGCTATTGCTCTTTGACTTATTGGGTGTCTCGCGATTTTATTATGTAAAATACTAGAAATTAAACAAAGAAATCAAATACAGGAGACATACACTTTATTTTTCCAGGAAACTTGCTTTTTAAGATTATTTTAAGTTAGTATGTGTAAACACTTGAAATACATTACATACAAGTAATATCTCGAAACAATTGAAAACAATAAATTACTTAAAGGTATATGTGACAGTGATGTGACATTAAAGACCATAAAGCAACCAGCATGTTTTCATAACAAATGGAGTTTCCACACAAATCAAGGAAAATCTAACCGTTAGCAAATTATAAAAAGAAGTAAGTCAACCTTGAAATACGAATATCTAATTGCTTCTTCCCTAGATAGCAGGGTTTGCCATGGTAACCCAGCCAAGTTGATATAACACTTTGAAGAAAGGATGCATCGGATTTTCATACAGTTGACAGCATAATAGTAACCACGTCCACAATTCTGATAAATTGATCAATTATAGTATCCTCCGCAAAATCCGGAATATAAAACAGCAACATATACAGTTTCGCGAACTAATAAGAACTTTTAGGTTAATACGGCTGTCAGAGCGTCGATTCACCAGAGGAACAATAGCTCGGTCTCTTCGACAGCCGAATTCCTGAGACACTGCAGCTTGATAAGGGGGAAGTTTGCCAAATCAAAGCATCTTAGAGAACAGCAGCAGCTTACAAAAATAATTTAACTCAACACTTAGTGCACCATAACTGAGCTCAGGGCAAGCGTGCATGTTTTCAAACTGTATTAAATTACTTTCAAAGTAAGAACTGATTCAGATCTTAATAAGTATAAATAAAAATTCATTTAGAACTATCTGTAACGCATAAATATACTTGAACTTTGTTTATTACGTAAAATAATATAATACATATACAGCTACTTCAATGAATTACTATTAGCGATGAGAATTTATCTTAGTATTTGAATATTTATATTATTTTTTGTCAAATTGAATATTAGTTATTTAAAACATCTACATCAAACTTTCAGTTTCTTATTAATTATTGGTCAACTACCATGGTGTCCGAAACCCATATCATATGAAAAAACATTAATACACTTTACAAATGTTGTAAAGAAAAATGAACGTGTTTATTAATTTTAACTAGGTCAACAGTTCCAAAACTGTACAAATATTACCTTCAATACACGTATCTCTCAATTTACATCAGTTAACGCTATAAAGTTCAACTAATTATTTTAGTCAATAACCAGAGAGGACACAAACCCCCTTTTACTAATTTTGGTTCGCTTCCTTCATGGCGTTTTGTGATCATCAACACATCACACCGGTCTTTCCGTTTTACTACGATCAGTCCACCAGACATTTCTTTTGGAGATAATTCTGTTTCTTTAACTTTGCGTGCTACACTTCATCACAGATGTTTTCGATTTAAACGAAGTGTTCCTACTAGGTGTTGTTGCTAATCGATAAATTTATAGGTTGCCGGAATATATTACGAAATGAATTTCGTACCTTTACTTTTTCACATGATTGTAAATTTTACTTTGGTTTTGTTACTCTTATTATTATTCAGAAATTCTTTCTGGTCTACATTCTTAATTATTCTATTTTTCTATTTTTAAATTCAATAAATTCCCTGAGTCCACCCCTGTAACATTATTTTCAGGGAATATAAATTCTGTTTAGCTCTAGAAAACGCATTTTACATTGACGGATTTTATTTTGTATGATCCCATGCAAATTTACATTTTAAATCATTTAACTTCAGTTTTGCATGTAAAGAGGGCGTTGTGATGCTCATTTTATGTTAAATGCTATCCATTGAAGTTTTATCGCGCAGGCGTAGATTTTTGAGAGCAAGGCATGCTGTATGTCGCCATTTTTTGTTAAAAGGAGGAGAGTGTGATATTTCACTAGATTTATCCATGTCTATTTAATGGCAGGTGATGGATTTATTAAAGTTACTTTGTAGAATAATGTTACTCGATGCGGTGCTACGTTAATTTGTTTAATAATTTATGGAAAGTCCATCTTAGTTTAGTTAGATTTTCGATCGTTAATATTGAATCTAAAGCAAGTGATATTCTTGGATTTAACATTTTAGTAGTTTCCTTTTTTTAGACGGTTTTTTTTGAGGAAGGCGCTCATGGTTTCTTCTGGTTATAACCATCGGCCTGTAAAGTCAACTACATTGCTTATAGTTTTTTGGAAGACGTTCGTATGATTCCGTATCAGAAATGCTGCAACGAATTTGGTAATTTTCCAACGGCAGAAAAAATAGAGGCATCAGACAGATAAGTGATTTTTTTTACATCTGTGTCCCGTAAAGTTTTGTTTACGCAGAATAATTGATGAAAGTTTAATTTTGCATATAACTGATTTCATTACAATAAAATTATATGGAGTGTTAATAAATTTAAATGAATTGGATATCATTTAATAAATTTTATAAGTAAGAAATACTAACACCCGTTTAAGATTTTTTTATGATTACTTGTAAGGCGAACTACATTAAATTTGTTTGTTAACCGAAGGGTTTATTTGTTCTAGGAATGAATTTAGTTAGGGCAACTGAGAACAAAAGATATTCTAATTCCTATGTCAATTAGGAATTAGGAATAATTGTTGGCATTGAAGAAAAAGTTATAACAAATAGAAACATAAAAATTATCCAAATGGAAAGTTCTGCCTGCGCTGAAGTGATCCACGACTAACCCGTAGACGATATTTTCATTTACTGATATTCACCGCAACTTTTTCCACATAAATCAACGTATTCCAAGTGTAACTCCGACTACTGCACATTTTATATATTTCTATACCGTAATAGATGTCTCTCTTTAGGTAATTTTGTCAAAATACGAGGGGTGCTTTGCGAGGTAATATAAATTCGTCGATGCTTCTCCTGGCTCCAGGATTACAAACGCTTTGAAAACTATTTGTAAAATGTTTTGTAGTATGTTCAACTTTGTAAATACGATTATCTTGCGGAATTTCTTCATTATTCAAAAAGTGTGTAAAACGTAACAAGATTTCAAACCTGTTTCGAACCATTACGTTTTCAGAGAAAGGGCACGAAAATAATTCATTTTTACTCCAATAGTCTGCCAAGCGGGATACTTTTAACAGATTCATTCAACCAGCAAGTCCAACAAACGTTTACATTTCTCCAACATAGGTTAGATACCACCAGGTGCAGAATTTATATTCTATATATGCTGTGTATCATACAGATTAGCCACCTCAACCATTAAATTTATTGTCTTCAGTTAGGAAAGAATAAAAATAGAGTATTCTATTGGATTTGCCATAACTAGTACTCTATTACAGTGACACCAAGTCAACTGTTTCCAGGAAAGTTGAATTGCTTTTGGTCTCCGACGGGATCCGCCCATATAAGGTTGGATAGATCAGCTCTAATAATAGGTTTAACAGAAATGATACACCCGACGTACGAAAGGATAATTTCTTCCATAAGCCGGGCACCAGCAACAAGTAGAGATTAAATAAGAACATTGTTGTTGCAAAAAATTTCAAATTATGTAAAATAACTTGCAACGGTATTATCTAATAGTATTTAGTTTTGCTCTACGGCAAAAAAAATTGAATTTTCCGACGGCAGCGGAAGTGTTAATCTAATTTGTTTCCAAATTAAGATGGTGAAATTTTAATATCCGTAGTAGTGCATATATTTTGCATTCGGGCAAATTTTAAGCGCTTGTACGGTCACTTTTCTGAATCTCTATGGGGTTTTGGGGGCCAGACGAGGAATAGTGAAAGCTGAATATAATTCAGTTACGATATCTAATCATAGGAAGCAATCATGAATTTACCACTTTTAAGAGAAATTATATCCAGTATACCTACACATTTATTGTGTTACTAAACATTACTTGATTTCTTTTACAATAAGGAACTTAGCAAACTAACTTTTTAGGATACTAGGATACTGTAGAAAACATCATATAATTTGCCATAAATATAAATTCAATTGTAATATTGTTATATAATACTGATTAATAAAATGATTATTAAAGACAATGTCTGTTTGTCTATCAACTACAGTAATGCGATAAATATTCATAGTTTTAATGATTAATGAGAATTGTTGACTAAATAAATTTAATCACAAAATTAATACGATTCAAAAAGTTGCCTAATGTTATAGAGCAGGAACTTGCTATAAGTCCAAGCAATTGTAACAACTACTTATTTAGTTATTTATTTTTGCTGTATAATTTATTTAACAATTCTTGTTAAGTATAGTATTCATATATACAGTACATTTATTTTTAGTATTTATTTCTAATGAACATTTATATTCACAATCTTTCTACATTTATTTATACACACCAGAATTAAATTAAGAACTGATGGAACCATGAACTTATCGCTAACGATGTGTCAAAGTAGTAAACTTTATGCCACCATCATCTCATGACCTTAGTTTTATGTAGTTTTTAAGCCATCAAGTGGTTCTTCATACGATATGATTTGTATTGTCCGAAACTTGCTGCACCTCACCAGTGTGCAGCTCCCTCGGCGAAAGTGGCCATACCGCGCATGACATCTATCGTGATGTTCCCGACTTTCATTAAATTAATTTAAATCCATGTAAAAAAAGCGGACCCTTCTCAACTTGCGCACTGATTTCTGTGTTGCAACCTGGTAAAAGCCCAGCGTAGATTGCATATTTCGCGGTAGCGACCTCGGCTTTTCACATTCGCATAACAAGTTTCAGCAACCACATTGCTTTTACTCAAGCTTGTTATCAAGACGCTGATTAGAAATTATTTAAGATAATTGTGACCGATTAGTTGCTCACGTGAGTAAACAACAATTTGAATTTAACTATGTAAAAATCTCTTTATGAATGATCACCTTATAGTCAATACTTCTCTAAATGTAATAATTTACCTACTCATTTTCGTGCATTTTTGTGGACAATACCTCATATACAATACAAATATATTCCATATCGAAAATAACACATAAAATTACACAACGTACATCAAAATCGATAAAATGAAAAGTATAAATAAGTTCAATCTATACCTAAAAAGATAGGCATACCTGATTGCAGTTAAAGAAGTTTACAGTTAATAAAATAACTTGTTAAATGCTCATTTGCACTAACCCCCGTTTAAACGTGAATCGTCTGTTTGTCAATTATAGAAGTCGTAATTGGTTTTTAAACTTAGATATTTACATTACTAAAATTAGTTCAATGCGCTGCAATAAATGTTTCGAGTGGTTACTCCCGTAACAATTAGACCTTATAAATTCCAAAGACAGTTGCTATTTAATTTATGAATAATTTTTAGTCCTTAATTCGCTGCATTTGTTTTAAATTATTTCTACAAGGTCTTACTTGATTTCCTTGCAAGTTTGCATTAATTTATGTTCAACTTCGCTAGTATAAAACCTTTGCTGTAGTTAATTGAATGAATTTGGTAAACCTTGTGCGAGCTTCACCTAACTGACTCGTGATATATTGGACAGCGACACCCAAGCTGTATTTGCGATTGCATGTAGTATTGATTCTAGTTTGGTCTTCCGCATGTTAATGTTGTTCACTAACTACAGTCGAATAACCAAACACATTTGCGTACCAATTATGTGGCACTTATCATTTTACTTATTGCTTACGTGAACTTTGATCAACTTATGAGTATGTTTGTTTGTGTGCTCGGGTCTTTCAGGCAATTTTGGTTTGTATAGTTACGTAGTAGGAAGGGTTGTTCTACCCTTAAGGACCTTGCATTTTTAGATGTCTCCTACTCTTTCTTTAGCTTGATCGCTTCCTCTTATTACGAATGTTTCGAGACTAAACGAATTTAATGAGGTTTTCTTAACTTTACAAATTGTTTGTTTTAGCAACATCCGACATTCGCCTGTCTTATCTATAATCCGCTTTGATTTCATATTACTTTATGTATTTGCTTAAATTTTCCCTAATACCTAACTAACTAAAATTTGTTTGGTATTACAAATTAATTTTGTACTACGAAATAATTTTTGTAGTATACATCTTATGAATTTAATTTTGATATATTCAACAACAGCTTATACGCGATGGTCGCGCGTTGTAGCTCTATTCTACGTGGTCAAACTGCTAAGAGCAGTGGTATTTAATGAAGTTATTCTAGCGGATAAGAGCTCCTCTTTCATTTGCAAGTGTAATATTTCTGTTGCTTTGAAGATTTTTTCAGCATATTATGTGTTCTCCAATGCTACGTAATCGAAAGGCATTGGAATCTTCTTGACTGCCATGCACCTTCAGCGGGTGAAAGGTACAAGGATCTCTTCCCTGTGGATACCGTCCATAGGTACCTCATTTTTGAGGACGTTCAGCATCCTTCTAATTACGGCGTCGACTAGACCTTTTGTCTCAACCTAGTGGGAAAAATATTCTAATATTTGTTCCTCAAAGTACACCAAAATTTTATGAGGTGTTTCGTGGTTTTCAGCGAAGATTTTCATCCCATTGTCGAAATTCTTTGTATTTATAATCTTCATTGAATTTTCGTAAAATGCGTCAAAAACTTTGTACCATCTGTCCTATGAGTATTATTGTCAGTATTGGCTTGCTACTAGCTGTTAGTGATGTATCTGGTGATATCTCGACCATCTTCTTTTTCGTTCATCTTCTCGCATGTGCCTCTATCCATACGCTCTTTTGTCCATTTGTTCTTTTATCCGTGCATTGTTTTACTACCGCTAACTTCCGTTTCATTTTATAATAATTAAATTATCTTTTACCGCATGGTCTTTATTTTTAATGTTTGGCAAAAATAGGAACTTCAGGTTTAAGTCAGTTATCTTTCTCTAATTTTAGACATTTATCGGTATTTAGGGTTACTAACTAATACAACCGTTAAATATCAGAACTTTATTAAATGTTTCTAAGTTTAGAATCAGCAAACAAGTATATTCACAAATATTGTGAAATGACTTAAATTACAAAACTTTCAAAGTTTACATTAACTGAATCTACAACTCTTATAATATGTTTGATATATAGAAAATTTCAAACAATTAAAGGGATTAAATACGTATAAAAATATAAATAATTGTTAATCAACATTGACGTCCTAGTTTATAATAAATAGAATTTACAACTTCAAATAGTTTACGCAAACGTTTTTAAAATTATTTACTCTCATTGTAATTTATCTCAATACAACCTTCGGGTGGCACAAATAGGTTTATGTTCACTTGAAGTAGTTTTAAAAATATTTATAAAACGCAATTAATTTTGTGAATAATTCTTACTATTAAGCTTAACTAAAGTTCCATATATAATTGATAGTTTATATCTGTATGTTTTATTTGTAACATTTTGGAGTTTCAAAGTTTAGTCGCTTTTAGCAGCCATTGCCGGGTAGTTTTTGGAATTAGCGTTTCGTTTTTAATGTCCTGTGGTGCTTAGCATATTACTTCCTTCACAAAACTTATTATTTACCAGTACTATAACTATGATCATGAATTTTTTATTTGCCAACCTCGTCCATGGATTTGTCTTATCAGGAATACTTTCAAGTACAAAACACTCAAATGTTTTTAATTAGAGGTCTTGTTAAATACAGCTTTAATTTTTCACGTATTTGCCAGTTATTTATCTTTTTACAGCGAGACCAAATCTCACTGTCATTTAGCTGCAGATAAAGACAATTTCTTTACGATTACTACCGATTTTATAGGTTTCCTTAGTCTTTTCAGCTATAGGGTGAGTTTTTTCGCTGTAGTTTAAGTATTAGCCAATCAAAATTAAACTTTATTTTATTTAGATTTATTTCTTATGGTAAAGCTTTGCAGTTTGGAATATGACAACTACCTTTAAACTAGCTTAACTAATTACATAAACCTTTGAATTGAATTTTACTTTTTTCTGATTTTTGAAGCTTATGTTTGTATGACGTTTTCTGTATTTTAAAATTTTTCCAGGGGTTATTTATTAGGCGCTTGGAGTATTTATTATTCTATTTAACGTACAATTTCTTGATTTCTATTCAACTGTTTATATTGTTATCAGTCACCTTTCTATCTGTTAATTGCACAACTAATAATTATAGTTTTAAACTTTGCCTATCCTTCATTTAGAATTACTAATCATGCTTCAACGCCGTCTGTCCGTGCGTTGTTGGGCCTATAAGCACGCTCGTCTTTCGTTCAGTCCGTAGGACCGTGGTACGCTCCATATTTTCATCCTTCATTTATATTTCGTAAATATATAAAAAAATTATTTTACTGGTTGATACAATTACAACTAAAGTTGTTTGTTGAAGAAAAAATATGCTTAGTGCCATTTAGCCGAATTTGGTTTTACCTTTGTTTTCGTTGGAAACTTAGAAAGATGTAAATTGCCACTATTTTCGAATCTAGAACTGAGATACAAGCTAAGCTTTATAATTGTTGTTATCACCAAGTACTATTCACTACAAATAGTAAACTGAACTAACAAGGCAGTTGTTGTGTTACTTGTAGGAGGAGTCAACCCTAATATACACAGAATTTATACATAACATTGCACAGCATTTGATAAATATATTTTTCGGTAAGCAATAATTTACTGTAATACATCGTTTTAAAGAAAAGTGATTTTAGTTTCCCTTTATTACAAAAAGAAATGTAATATATAAAATATGGATCTATAAAGCAACATTTTCGTTAACCTCAAAGGCACAGTAAAATATTTTCTACTCAAATGTATGGTTATTTAGATAATTTGCTAAATAGAAGACGTAGTTCAAAGGCTGACATCATAAGTTTTTAAACAACAAAAAAATAACTTTTACGAGAAATAAAAATTTTAAGAAAGTTAACATCTAATTTCCCGTCATATTTTAAGCTGCCAGAAAAAACTGTATCAGCTCTTAAGTATAACTTTGTAAAGGTAGCCCAAAATCTTGACGTATAAAAGAAAGAAAATGATTGATAAAACCGTCAGTTTTACGCATTTTTATTTTAATTAGTTATATACAATGTTAGAACTCTAAGACACAAAAGTGCATAGAGTGTAGTTAAATAAATTAGTTAATCATGTAAGTATTAAATACAAATGGTTGTATAATCAGCAGCTCATTTAACTAATAATTAAATAAACAACTGAATTCTGTAGTTAAATGAATATTAACTTATTCTTATCTATTGCGTAACATTGGGAAATTTCAAATAATAATGCTGTAAAACGTTATCCTATCCAATATAAAAAAGCAGGCTTGTAATTGCAATACAGCAACATAAGGAGAAGAACCGAGATCTGCGTTTGCAGAACAAAGGCGAAGCCTCCAAGAATTAGTATAGATAAGACGATTCTGGAAGACTAAAGGACTTCCATTCCAACTTTTGGAGCGAAGACATTAACTGCACTCTCATGGCGTGGTATGGGTAATTTTTCCGCCTTTTGAATTAAATTTTACAGTATCGACCAAAGGCCTCAGGTAGACTTCGTTCATCGACCCGTTCCAGTATCGCTATACTCTCCAACGACGTTCCGTTGTTAGAATAACAGGACGTCCTTGTCGAGATCGCCTATAATCTTCTGAATATTGTGATGCTTTCGTCGCAAAGAATCAGAGCGTTAGAAACCATTCATCGCCGTTGGCAACATCGAGTCGCCTTACTTTCTGTGTGACTCCTACCGCGGGAATTTAAGCCCTCAGTATCTGATCTATAGAAAGCAGGTCTATCTAAATCTTGTTTGACCGAGTAAGAAGGATTAGCCTGACTCGGGGGGGGGGGCAAGTTAACGCTAGCCCCGCCAAATTTTCTGAGGGATTTGAAACGCTAGCTCC